>VZQC01015004.1:9112129-9214456 GCA_009823505.1 Rhizomys pruinosus
AACAAGCAACTGGAGAAAGAATTCAAAGAGACCTTCCCACTCACAATAGCCTCAAAAACAATAAGATACCTAGGAACAAACCTAACCAAAGACACCAAAGACCTCTACAACAAAAATTTTAAACCCTTAAAGAAAGAAATTGAAGAAGACCTCAGAAGATGGAAAAACCTCCCATGCTCATGGATTGGGAAAATTAACATTGTAAAAATGTCCATTTTACCAAAACTCTTGTATAGATTTAATGCAATCCCAATCAAAATCCCCAAGAGTTTCTTCACAGGCTTGGAAACAAAAGTTCTTAAATTCATTTGGAGAAACAAAAGACCCCGAATAGCCAAATCAATCCTGAGTGAAAAGAGCTACACAGGAGGGATCTCTATACCAGATTTTAAACTATACTACAGGGCTATAGTCATAAAAACAGCCTGGTACTGGCACAAAAACAGACCTGTTGACCAATGGAACAAAACCGAAGATCCAAATCTGAGCACATACAATTTCAGCCATCTCATATTTGACAAGGGGGCCAAGAAACCACAATGGAGAAAAGACAGCATCTTCAGCAAGTGGTGTTGGCAAAACTGGATCACCACTTGTAGAAGAATGAAATTAAACCCCTACCTCTCGCCCTGTACAAAAGTCAACTCCAGATGGATTAAAGACCTCAACGTGAAACCCCAAACTCTGAAGGTGATAGAAGAAAAAGTTGGCAGCAGACTACAAGACATAGGCGTAGGAAAAGACTTCCTAAATCAGACAGCAGCTGTGCAAGAATTAAGGTAAACAATTGACAAATGGGACCTCATTAAACTCAAAAGCTTCTGTACATCAAAAGAAACAATCGGGGCTGGAGAGATAGCCTAGTGGTTAAGAGCGCCGACTGCTCTTACAGAGGACCCGGGTTCCATCCCCAGCACCCACATGGCGGCTAAGAACAGTCTGAAACTCCAATTCCAGGAGAACTCCAGTTCCAGGGGAATCCGAGACCCTCTTCTGACCTCCGCAGCATTGCACGACACGGGTGCACAAACTTGCATGCAGACAGTACATTCATACACAAACAGAAATAAATAAAATTAATAAAAAAATTAAAAAAAAGAAACAATCAAGGAAGTGAAGAGAAATCCCACAGCGTGGGAGGAAACCTTCACCGTAGAAACATCTGACAAAGCATTGATTTCCAGAATATATAAACTACTCAATAAACAAAGAAGAAAGAAAACAAATGGCCCACTCAATAGATGGAGCAAAGAGCTGAACAGAGACTTCACAAGTGAGGAATTAGAGATGGCTGAGAAATACCTTAAGAAGTGTTCAACATCACTAATCATTAAGAAAATGCAAATCAAAACCACTTTAAAATATCTTCTTACCCCAATAAGACTGGCTAGGATCAAGAAAACAAATGGGGCTGGAGAGATGGCCTAGTTGTTAAGAGCACCAACTGCTCTTACAGAGGACCCAGGTTCGATCCCCAGCACCCACATGGTGGCCGAGAACTGTCTGAAACTCCAATTCCAGGAGAACTCCAGTTCCAGGGGAATCTGACACCCTCTTCTGATAAAAAAATTAAAAAAAAGAAATTACATATGCTCAAGTTTGGATCTTCAATTTTGTTCCATTGATCTTCGGGTCTGTTTTTTTGCCAGTACTAGGCTGTTTTATAAGATTTTTTTTATTTTATTTATTTTTGTATGTGTATGAATGTACTGTCTGCATGTAGGTTTGTGCACCCATGTCGTGCAATGCTGCAGAGGTCAGAAGAGGGTCTTGGATTCCCCTGGAACTGGAGTTCTCCTGGAATTGGAGTTAACAGATGGGTCTCAGCTGCCATGTGGGTGCTGGGGATTGAACCTGGGTCCTCTGCAAGAGCATTCGGTGCTCTTAACCACTAGGCTATCTCTCCAGCCCCCCAGGCTGTTTTATGACTATTGCCCTGTAATATAATTTGAAATCTGGTATGGTAGTCCCCCCCTGGATTGCTCTTTGTGCTCAGGTTTGCTTTGGTTATCTGGGGACTTTTGTTTTTCCATATGAATTTAAGGTAAGATTTTTTTCTAGTTCTGTGAAGAAAGTCATGGAGATTTTAATTCATATTGCATTGGTTCTATATATTACTTTGGGTAGGTTGGTCATTTTTACAATATGAATTCTTCTCATCAATGATCATGGGAATTCCTTCCATCTTTTGATGTCTTCTTCAATCTCCTTCAAGGGTTTAAATTTTTCATTGTAGAGCTCTTTAGTGTCTTTAGTCAGGTTTTTTCTGAGATATTTTATTATTTATTCATTTATTTATTTATTAAAGTTTTCTGAGGCTATTGTAAATGGGAAGGTCTCCTTGTTATTCCTTCTCCAATTGCTTGTTGTTGGCATAAAGAAATGCTACTGATTTTTCTAGACTAACTTTTTAACCTGTCACTTTTCTGAAACTGTTAATCATTTCTAGGAGTTTTCTGGTGGAATTTTTGTCATCCCTTAGGTATACTATCATGTCATCTGCAAAAAGTTTATAGTTTGACCTCCTCTTTTCCAATTAGTACTCCTTTGATTTCCTTTTCTTGTCTTATTGCTCTAGCAAGAGTTTCCAGCACTATATTGAAAAGGAGTGGGGATAGGGCCCAGCCTTGCTGGGTTCCTGATTTTAAGGAGAATGCTTCTAGTTTTTCCTCATTTAAAATGATGTTGGCTATGGGTTTGTTGTATATGGCTTTAATTATGTTGAGGTATGTTCCCTTCAGTCCAACTCCCTCTAGGACTTTAAACATGAAAGCATGTTGGATTTTATGTTGTATATGGCTTTAATTATGTTCAGGAATGTTTTCTTCAGTCCAAATCCCTCTAGGACTTTAAGCATGAAGACATGTTTGATTTTATCAAAGGCTTTTTCCACATTAATTGAGATGACCATGTGCTTTTTGTCTTTCAGTCCATTTATGTGCTTTATGACATTTATTCCTTTATGCGTGTTGAACATCCCTGCATCTCTGGTATGAATCCAACTTGATCATGATGGATGATCTTTTTGATGTGTCCCTTTATGTGGTTGGCAAGAATTTTGCTCAGAATTTTTGCATCCATGTTCTTTAATGAAATGAGTTTATGATTTTCTTTTTTGTTGTATCTTTGCCTGGTTTTGGTATTAGAGTGATGCTGGATTCATAGAAGGAATTTGGGAGGTTTCCTCCTGTTTCTATACTTTTGAATAATTTGAGTAATAGTGGTTGTAAGTCCTCTTTAAATGTCTTAGAGAATTCTGCTATAAATCCATCTGGGCCCAGGCTTTTTTAGTTGGGAGTTTTTGTATTACTGTTTCAAGTTTGTCATATATTATGGATCTGTTAAAGCTGTAGATCTCTTCTTGGTTAAGCTTTAGTGCTTTCTATGATTTTAGATGTTCATCCATTTTTGTTAGGTTTTTAAATGTAATAGAGTACAGCTTCCAGCTTTTTTTTTTTTTTTTTTGGTCCTTTTTGAGACAGGATCTCTCCTACAGTCCCAGCTGCTCCTGGAACTCACTCTGTTGACCAGGCTGGCCTTGAACTCACAAAGATCCCACCTGCGCTCTGCCTCCCAACTGCTAGGATTTAAAGGCATGTGCCACCACGCCGGCGGCGTAAGCTTTTTAAAAACATTCTCATTTAATTCCCTGGATCTTTCATTATCTGTCTGTGATGTTTCCCTTTCGCACTCTCTAATTCATTTGATTGTAGTTGTCTCTTCTTTCTTCTGGTTAACTGGACTAAAGTCTATCTATTTTGTTTAATCTTTCAAAGAATCAGGTCTTGGATTCATTGATTCTTTGTATTGTTTCCTTTGTTTATATTTTATTCATCTTCACTCTGATTTTTGTTATTTCAAAGGGGGGAAACATGCTTTTGCCAGGGATACAGCAAACATTCCATTGAACTGGTAGATAAGACTTCCCCCTGGCACTTTGGGCTTCTACTGCCTTAAGCCAAACAGGCTAAGGAAGGTATAACAGTAGTAAGAGGAGTGATTGATCCACGACTACCAGGAGGAAATGGACTTTTCTCCACAATGGGGGCAAGGACGTTTATGGTCTGGAAGGCAGGATAGATGGCTGTAGGGCACCTTCTTGTGCTACCATTCCTATTGATTAAGGTCAATGGGAAACTCCAACAAACCAAACCAGACGAGGACTTAATAAATGGCCCAGACCCTTCATGGGATGAAGGTAGGGTCACCCTCCAGGGAAAAAGCCAAGACCTGCAGAGGTTCTTGCTGATGGTGGAGGAATACAGAATTGGTGTAGAAGAAGTAGTCCTAAATATCAGCTGAAGCCACGGACCAGTTGCAGAAACATGGATAATAATAGATATTAACCTTTGGTCGTTGTCGGTTAAGAATGGCTGTTAAGTTATAGAGTAGAGATATATTATCTTATATAGAGATGACATATTATATATATATATGTTTATGTATATTAGCCAGATACTTGTGTTGTTCTCTTTTGAATGTGCAACTGAGATAAGTTAAGTGTTGTCATATTTAGGTTATTAGATACTGAAGGACTAAGTGTTCCTCAAGGACATTACCACCTATTCTAAGATATAATGCTTTGCTATTGCACATGAGACACTTATAACATGTTAGGTGGAATTATGACCTTGCCATTGTTTGCAATTGACATTTAAGCATAACATAAGGAGAGGCTATTGGGTGTCAAGTTGACAAGGGGTGGACTTGTGATGGTTAATCCTGTGTGTCAACTTCACTGGACTAAGGAATAAATAAGAGAAAAAGGATCTTTGGATTGGACCTCAACCTGGATGGTCCACCCCAAATGTGGGCATTACCTTCTGCAGGCAGGCAGTATAAAAGGCCATGGCAGAAAGAGCTGGTCCCTTTTTTCTCTGCGGCTTTCCTCTCTCATCTGGTGAGTTTGTCTTGCTGCTGTGATCAACCCTTCAGATCCCAGCGTGTACTGAGACCAACAGATCTCCTGGAACCCATCAGGCCTTCAGCACCAGATTGGGACTACTGAGACATCCAGTCTTGCGGACTGAGAAGTTCCCTGGATTCTCAGCCTCTCCAGTGCAGCACGTCTACTGTTGGACTCCTTAAACTCTGTCACATGAGCAAATCAATAAATTGTATATAGCTATATATTCGTCCTGTTACTTCTGTTTCTTTAGAGAACCCTGACTAATACAATTGGGTTTAGGATTCATTTGTTGTTGGCTTTCAAGTGTTTTTAGTTGCAATGTTAGGTCATTTATTTTTGTTCTTTTTGTTGTTTAATGTAGGCACTTAGGGCTATAAACTTCCCTCTTAGGACTGCTTTTAGAGTGTCCCATAGGTTTTGTTGTGTTGTACTATTATTTTCATTTAATCCAGGAATACTTTTATTTCTTTCTTTATTTCTCTTTTGACCCATTCATTATTTAAAAGTGTGTTGTTTAGTCTCCATGAGTTCTTGTAGATAGTAGAGAGTCTTCTGGTGCTGATATTAAGCTTTATTGCATTGTGGTTTGATGTAATGCATTATTTCAAGTTTTTGTATTTGTTGAGATTTGTTCTGTGTCCCAGTATGTGGTCGATTTTGGAGAAGGTTCCATGGGGTGCTGAATAGAAAGTATATTCTTTGGTGTATGGGTGGAATATTCAGTGGATGTCTGTTAAGTCCATTTGGTGTATCATATTGTTCAGTTCAGATGTCTCTCTGTTTATTCTTTGTACAGTTGTCCTGTGTAATGGGTACAGTGGGGTGTTGAGGTCTCCTACTATTAGTGTGTTGGGATTAAGGTGTGTCTTAAAGCCCTGTAGTACTGTGTTTATGAATTTTGATGTACCAGTGTTTGGTGCATATATATTCATGATTGTGAAGTCTCCATGGTTAATTGTTCTTTTGATAAGAAAGTAGCGACATTTTTAAATCTTTTCTGATTAGTTTTAATTTTAACTCTATATCGTCTGATATAAGAATAGCAACTCCTGCTTGCTTCTTGGTACCATTTCCTTGGGATATTTTTTCCATCCTTTCACCTTAAGGTGGTATCTGTCCTTAAAGGTGAGATGGGTTTCTTATAGACAGCAAAAGGATGGATTTTGTTTCTTAATCCATTATCCCAGACTGTGTCTCTTAATTGGGGATTCAGACCATTAATATTTTTTATTTATTATTATTATTTTATGTGTATGAGTGTACTGTATGCATGCAGGTTGGTGCACCCATGTCATGCAATGCCACAGAGGTCAGAAGAGGGCGTCGGATTCCTCTGGAACTGGAGTTAAAGACAGTTCTTATCTGCCATGTAGGTACTGGGAATCAAACCCGGGTCCTCTGCAGGAGCAGTTGGAGCTTTTAACTGCTAGGCCATCTCTCCAGCCCCAAGACCATTAATATTTAAAGATATTTTTGAGAGATTTATATTGCTCCCCATCATTTTAGTTTCTGTTTGCATTTTTGGCCTAGGTTTGTATTTCTAGAGTAATATCTTCATTAAATTATTTCTCTTGCTGCTTGGGAATAGTTGTTCCTTTCCTCTGCTCTTTGTATTGCTTCAAGTATTTTCTGACAGTTGGTTTTCTGGACATGTAGTCTTTCATCTTATTTATATCATGAAATATTTTTCTTTCTCTTTCAACTACAATAGACATTTTTGCTAGGTTGGTATCTATAGTCATTTAGAACTGGAAATAATTTTGTCCAAGCTTTTCTGCCCTTCATCATTTGCAGCTGTAATTCTGATGGGTTTCCCTTTATATGTGACTTGTCATTTTTCTCTTGGTACCTTTCATTATTCTGTCTTTGTTTTGGGCATCTACTGTTTTCGTTATGATACGGTGTGAGGAAATTTCTTTCCTGGTCTTGTCTATTTGGTGTTCTATGTGCTTCTTATACTTGTATGGGTATGTCTTTCTTCAATTTGGGGAAATTTTCTTCTATAATTCTGTTGAAGATCTGGTCAATACCATTATCCTGGGATTCTTCTCATTTCCCTATACATATGATGCATATGTTTGATCTTTTCACGATGTCCCATATTTCATGATTATTCCATTCCTGTATTTTTTTAATTTTTATAATCTTTGCTTGAACTTTCCACTACTTCCATGGTATCTTCCAATCTGTTACTGAGGCTTTCTCCTGTCCTTTTCTACTGACTTGATGAGTATTCGGTTTCCTTTTCCATTTCAGCTTGAGTTTTCTTCAGCATCTCCACCTCATTCCGAAGTTTGTCATTTTCTTCTTTTAGTCTATCTCTGACTCTTTCTAGTTCTTTGATTCATTTGAGTGTTCTTTAAATTTCTTTAATTCTTTAAATTCCTTGAATTCTTTGAGTATGTTTATGATAGTTCTTTTAAGATCTGTGTCCTGGGTAACTGCTTAGGAGTCCTCTTTGTGGGGGTCTTCTACCAGATTGGTAGTATTTAGTGGGGACTTATTATTTGGGTTTTTTATGTTATTGTTTTTCATTGTGATGTTGGCATGTGGATTTGTTCTATGGTTTTTATTCTGCAGGAAACTCAAGTGTTCGTTGAGTTGAAGACTGACTGCTTGTTTTCTTCAGGTGCCTTCTTTGTATTCTTATTAGTTATGAAAGACTGGATGGTCTAGACTTCAGTTTTTCACTTTTGATTTTGTATTGGATGGACTAGCTAGTTCTTGCCCTTCTAATCTAGGGCTTCTCCAGAGGCCCAGGACAGGTAACAATTAGGTCAGCTTGAACCTTGCACTACATGAAGTGAGCCTACCAGTTCCCCTGAGCTGGCTGTAAGTGTCTGGGTCTGGGCCCAGAGCCAGGGAAGCTTAGCTTGGAGCTGGGGGAGTGGTTCAAGGTTTTCCCTTGCTAAAGGATTGGGATTCTGGAATATCACTAGAACTAAGCCATATTGGCCTCTGGGCTTCTGTCTCACCTGCTTGGTGCTGAGTCCTTTGTGTGGGAGTCTGGCCTCAGGGTAGGTGTGCAGGTCTCTGTTTCAACTGTCCAGAGCTCAAGCTCCAGGAGCTGAGCCTGAACTGATTGGAGCTGGAGCTGTCTGGGGGTGGGGGCCAGGCTGCTGGTTGTCAGCCTGCTCTGTGAGACATGCTCGGAGCCTTCCAGGGGTGGAGGCTAGGCAGCTGGTGGTCCACCTGCTCCAGAAAATCTTTCTTTTAAGTACATTAAAATATAAATCAACTTACTATGTAATTTAGGTATGTAAAGTTGTATTTTTTTTGCCTGTATACAAGCTTACCATTAAACCGTGAATCCCTAAATATGTTTTGCAATTAATCTATAGTTTAATTGCAGACCTTGTAAATTTGCTATATGTAAGAAATGTAAAAAAAAAAAAAAGTAAGAGTAGAATCATGAACATCAAAGGCTGGGATAGATGCTCCCAAAGCATAGAGTTGAAGTGTTGCTTGGAGTTCTGGAGTGCAAGAATGCTGGGACATACTTCAAGTAGAAAACACATTGTTTTATAACCTTTGTTCATAGCATAAATACAAGCTCTTAGCTGTGAATTTGATACTAATGAAGTAACAATGTACTGAAAAAGGGTATGGTATTTTTATAACAAAGCATATATAAAGCAAGGTTATATGGGGATTTGTTTATACAGTGGAAGCAGGAAATTATTAATAAAAGGTACTAATTTTAGACACCCAAAATGAGTAAACCTTGATAATCTAATGTACAACATATTAGCCATATGAACAATTTTGTAGTATATGCTTGAATCATTCTAAGAGGGCTGATTTTAAATGTTTTCCCAAAAAGAAAGAAATGGTAACAAAGTTACATAGTAACTGATTGATTGTTGCTGGATTGATGAAGATTTTCTGACCAGAGACCTCAGAACTTACCTTTATAATTCTTTAAGGAATAATAGTCAGATATTTGACAATATAATGTGTAAGGAAATTTTAGAAGTCATAATTAGCATGTCAACTATATGTATGTAGTTTTAATGTTATTATTTGATTTAAAAACATAGTAAATAAAACTTGTTATAAAAAGACTAAATAATATTCCAGTGTTTGTATTGTAATGAGGGAAGGCCACCAAAGAAGACCACTCAGATCCCCCCAAAATGCCAAAAGAAGGTCTTTATAGCTGGCTGGCAACTACATTGAGCATTTGGTCCCAACTGCAGCCCTGAGCAGTTTTTAGGGTAAACTTTTCTACAGAAAACCCACATCCAGTGGTGAAAAGGTTCAGCTCCCAAGCTTAGGGGTGGTGAGTCCCTAACAGTTCCTGTTCTGCAGGAGCAAGGCAATCAGAAAGTAGAAAAGCAGTAAGTCTGCAGTTATCAGGAGCAACAGGCACACACTGACCCACACCTTGGGTTCAGCTGGAGTTATAACATGGCATAGCTCTGGGCAATCTTGAGGTGCCCCACCAAATTATAAGTGTATATACATAATGTGTTATATGTCATGTGCTTTTTCATCCTGTAAGTAAAAATGGTAGTGTTTAAATCTTTAAAAATATTTTAATGAATTCTTCATGAATTTCATACATTTTGTTCACATTTACCCTAACTCTTCCCTTTATTTCCTCCTAATCTCCTCGCACCTCCCTACCCCCCAACTTCATGTTCCCTTTATTTCTTCAATAACCCATAGACTACAATTTGTGCTGCCCATATACTTCAGGATATGGGAGCATCTACTGAAGTGTGGCTGACCTATCAGGAGCCACACCCTTAAGGTACCTGACTTCGCCCTCCTTGGAGCAGTCAATTGTCCCTAGCTCCTCAGTTGGGGGAGGAGGCTGGTGAATCCTCTCCTACTTCATTGTTAGAAAACTGTCTGGTGTGATCTCATGCAAGCAGCCACAACTACTGTGAGTTCATGAGCACACTGGGTCTGTCTTATCCAGAAGACACTGTTTCACTGGATAGTGTTAATTCAGAAAGTTATAATTGCTCTAAGTGCAGAAAATAAATAGCTGTGGAGTGCTCAGCCACAGACAGAAAATGTGCAAATCTTGAGCATTCGTTTGAAGAGTTGCCTGCCTATTTCAACCCTACTCCAGTTAGAATCTTTGTTTTCTCACTGATTTTTTTAACATTTTTTTATTGATGCTTTGTGCATTTCATACATCAATTTCCAATTCAGTTCAGACATATTTCCCTTTCCTTTCCCCCCACCCTCACCCCATCCCAGATCATGCATTCTGCCATAACTGTCCTGCATCTTTATCTCAGTTTTTTTTTTCATTTTTTGGCTATAAGTGATAATCCACGAGTACAAGCATCCTTCATGTAAAACCAATTTTTAGGCTGTTGTGCCCAAACCCTCACAGCCCCACCTTCCAGCGGGGGGTGAGGGGTTGTATGTTCAACCAACTTGATCAAATGAGTGTCCAGACTACATTGCTGTAGTTTCACCATTCACCCCAATCGCAGCCCTTACATTCTACCATGCCCCCTCTTCCGCAGATTGTTCCCTAGGCTTAGAAAAGGGGCACAGGTGGATGAGAAGCAAAACAGTCCACTCTCTCTGGAGCTGTTGTCTTGGACTCTGGTCAATTCTGGCTATTTCCTTTCATGGGCTGACAGTTTGTCCAGGAATAACCTTTCGATCCTACTAATGAAGCACAAGCAATTAGATATATAGGTATGTATTTAAACAAGTATAATGTTATTGGTAGGTTACTTTGGTTAGACACATATGTTTGGATGATATGTTAATCCATGAATTACATTTTTTCCTGTTAGATATGACAGGGTCTACTGTGGCTTATAACATCTCCTAACTGCAGAGGATGTAGCTTGTGGCATCAGCCATGGGTTATTCCTCCAAGGAGAGAGCCAATAGCCAATTAGATTGTGGGTATACAGGCATATTGGCTGCCTCTGCTGCACAGTATTCCAGGCAGGTGAGGTGTAGCTGGTGCTGCTGGTGGAGTCTTGCTTGACTCAGGAGACCCGTAATTTGCTTTATTGGTTTAGTGGCCTTTGGTAACACTCTCTGGTGTCCAGAGGCCATCTGTACACTTGCATGTGTGGTCTCAATACATCTTTCCCATATTAATGTCAGGTCTTCAGCAGCAGGCCTTATCGCCTCTCTTCTTGCAGGTATCCCAGTTTAGAGGCAAGGAGCCTTTACGTTTTGTGGCCTGGATCCCCTGGCCAACATCTCCCAAGTAGAATAATCCATTACTGATGTCAGAGCTCCTGTTATTGATATATTTTGCTTAAGTGCATAGTTTAAGGACTTTAGTATTATATTTGGTTCTGAACAGAGAATAATCCTTTTCACAGTTCTTATGTCATTAGTCAATTAAAGAAGGCGTTTTACCAGTTTTATAAGAGATTACCTCTATAATAGTTGTCTCCCAATTTACAGTTGGGAGGCGACCTCATCATCGTCATATTCTCCTTGTTCTGGGGGGGAGGCAAGAAAGTCTCTCATATCAAAACCTTGCAGCACCTAAAAGGTAAGTTTAATTAGGACTCATTATAAATAGTTGCTACATGTAGATCCACAGAGGGGTTCGATGTTATTGGCAATCTGAGGCTTTTCTTCCTTTTGATGTTCAGACGGATCAACCTTTCAGTTTGCACTTTCTGGACATCCTACTCAATGCAAAGCTGTATATTTTCTTTCTCAGCCGTTAAGTTGGTGACATTTTGTCCTGTTGGAACCCACAATCTTTTCCATATTGTTTTTAGATTTGAATTGCAAGGTTTTTGACGAAAAGGTTTCATGTCTATCTGTAACCCCCCTTTTTTTTACCCATGAATCTCCAGAGGACAGTTGTATTTACATAACTATAGGGTGGAATCAAGGCTCAGATTTCATCAAATTCACCCATGTTGTTTTGGGTGACTATATATGATTAATTGGGAAGCAAACTTAGTTTTTATGTTAAATCATCTTAAGAGAATGCTACAAGGTGATACTGTACAAAAGAAAATTATAGAGAACATTTGTATGTGCCAAAAGAGCAATACGGGGATCACTATACCAGACATCAACTATACTACAGGGTATAGTCATAAAAACAGCCTGGTACTGGCACAAAAACAGACCAGTGACCAATGGAATAAAACTGAAGATCCAAACCTGAGCTCATACAATTTCAGCCATACTCATATTTGACAAGGGGGCCAAGAAGACACAATGGAGGAAAGAAGCATCTTCAGCAAGTGGTGTGGTAAAATTGGATCACCACTTGTTGAAGAATGAAATTAAACCCCCTACCATCTCACCTTGTACAAAAGTCAACTCCAGATGGACCAAGACCTCAACGTGAAAACCCCAAACTCTGGAGGTGTAGAAGAGAACTTGGCCGCGAGACTACAAGACATAGATGTAGGAAAAGACTTCCTAATCAGACAGCAGCTGCACAAGAAATAAGATCAACAATTGACAATGGGACCTCATTAAACTCAAAAGCTTCTGTACATCAAAAGAAACAATAAATGAATGAAGAGAAAACCCACAGAGGGGAGGAAACCTCACTGCGACACATCTGACAAAAGCATTAATTCCAGAGTATACAAGCTACTCAAAAACAAAGAAGAAGAAAACAAATGAAACACTCAAAAGATGGAGCAAAGATCTGAATAGAGACTTCACAGAGGAGGAAATAGAGATGGCCGAGAAACATCTTAAGAAGTGTTCACATCTCTGATAATTAAGGAAATGCAAATTAAACCACTTTGAGATAATCACCTTACTCCAATAAGACTGGCTAGGATCAGGAACACGAATGATACCAAGTGCTGGAGAGGTTGTGGGGAAGGGGAACACTCACCATTGCTGGTGTGGGAATGTAAACTTGTACAGCCACTATGGAAAGCATGTGGAGAACCCTTAGAAGACTCAAAACGAGCCATCCATTGACCCAGTCATACCACTCCTGGGTATATACCCACAAGACACATCTTACTGCAAAGATACATGCACAGCTATGTTTATTGCAGCTCTGTTCACAATAGCAAAAAGCTGGAACCAGCCCAGGTGCCCCTCAACTGACGAGTGGATAGAGAAAATGTGGTACATGTATACAATGGAGTTCTGTGCTGCAGTAAAGAGGGACAACATCATGAACTTTGCAGGTAAATGGATGGAGCTAGAAGACATTATGTTAAGTGAAGTAACACACTCCCAGAAAAACAAACGACAAATGGTGTCCCTCATATGTGGATGCTAGTACCAATAACCCAGATATAAATATTTCACATGGAGAGAGATGCATAGTAAAAGAACAACAACAGAAAGACTGCATCAGAAAACGGACCGAAATGGTGAATTGGGAAGGGGGGAGGGGTGGGAGACTGACACGGGTGTATATTCGATTAATGAATATTTAATTGACGTGAGTTCAACACGTACCCAGTTTTGCCTAGACACTGTCTACAGGATACATGATGTTTAAGGACTTAGTAAAAGTAAATATGTGTATATTAAACAACATTGGTTTATAGACTCTGATAAAAACGGTAATGCATCTGAGTTAAATGGAGATATAAATCGCTGTTGTCCACATTTGTTTTACATAATATTTGTAGAGCAATAACTTTGGGATTGGCACATACAAATGTTTTCTCACTGATTTTTAAGAGACTTGTTAGAGAATATATATGAATACTTTTCTAGCCTTTTGTTGTAAAACAATTTTCTTTCATTCATTATCATTCCTTGTCTTCCTTAAATCCCCCCTGTAACCCCGTGACTCCCAGGGTTAGATTCATGTACAGAGGCATAGAACTAAGTGATCAATGGCATCTATCTTTTCTCCTAACCACTCCTTTCATTACCTGTTTTTATTCTCCCCATATTCTTGTTTACAACGACCTTATAAAACCAGTGTACCAGGACCACTGTACCAGCTGAGTGCATGAGGGGAGGCACCCCAAGTCAGGGCTGGAGAGACAGCAAGGGATATCACAAGGTTTTGGGTTTGGGAATTTATCATGAGTGAAAGAGTCAGTTTAAAAGAAAAATATCTGTGAAGAATATGGAGATGTATTAGGAAGATCATTTTGGATGTTGTGCCGAGACTTTCCTGAGCAAAACCAAAAGATCCACAGAGACTGGAAAGTGGTCCAGAGGACAATGGCTTTGTAAGGGGGAGCCTTAGCTACATGTCTTTGTTCACAGTAGTTCCTACAGGAAGATGGGCAAAAGGAGAAGGGCTTTATACAACATACAGCTCTGTACAGCTGGGCACATGCCCAGACAGTTGCTCTAGTTTTCTGGGTTTGGGTATTTGTGATTTTGCTTCTACTTAGTTACAAATTTATTTGGGGTGGTCTAGTTGAGACTGTGGCTTTAGTCCTCTCATCCAATAGTGAGTTTCTTCATGGGATAACCCAGCACTCATTGTTTTCTATCCTGTTGGTCAGCTCTGAGCCAGTTTTATTTTGGAATTCTATTCTCCTATTGATCTCTTTTCTTCTGCTTATATCATGCAATTTTGATAGTAGTATGTTTTGTTTCATTTCTCTATTTGTAGGGAAATTACATCCTAATCACTCTTTCAAAAATGTTTGCAGCTGTTTTTTTTCCCTCTAATCTGTTTTGATTGTGTTAGTGTTTTTTCTCTCAGGTGAACTCAGAATCCAATAATTAAGTTCCAAACAAATCCCATTAGGGATTTAATTGGGATTTCATTAAATCCAGAAATTAATTTTAGAAGAAATAATGTATAAATTTTCTCATATATGATTTTTTCCTATTCAAATTTTGTTTTCCTTTGAGAGGGAAACATTTTTTTCTTTTTATTGTTTGGTAATTTCATACATTCATATGAATCTTTGCCTTTTAAAAATTTATTTATTTATTTTTTTATGTGTATGAATGTACTGTCTGCATGCAGGTTTGTGCACCTGTGTTGTGCAATGCCACGGAGGTCAGAAGAGGGCGTTGGATTCCCCTGGAACTGGAGTTAAAGACGGTTCTTAGCCACGCTGTGTGGGTGCTGGCGATCAAACCAGGGTCCTCTGCGAGAGCGGTCAGTGCTCTTAACTGCTAGACCATCTCTCCAGCCCGAATTTTTGCCTTTTTAACTCTCCCATTCCTCTCTCCCACTGAAACTCATCTTCTTTTTATGTGTAACCCACTGACTTATAATTAGTTTCCTGCCCGAATGAGGGTAGTAAGTTATTTAGTGGAGGAAGGGCAACTTATCAGTGGTTACACTACTGAAGAAAACAACCCCTCCCTCGACAGTCATTAACAACTAGTAGTCCTTCTGGAGGGGAGGGCCTCCTGAGTCCATCCCCATCCACGATGAAATATGAGCATATCCCTTAGATTTTCTGTATTCCTTCTTAAAATCTGCCTCTTTTAGTGTGTTTTTCTGTGCCTCTGTCTCTCATGTATATGGTATGTATGTGTGTGGCCATGTGTGTGGAGATCAGAGGACAACTTTTGTAGACTCTGTTCTCTCCTTTCACCTCTATGTTGGTTCTGGGATCAAACTCAGTTCATCAGGCTTGAGCTGCAGGTGCCTACCATGGCTGAGCCATCTCCATGACCCAGATTTTCCTTAATTCTTACTTTTCTATTCCCTCTGAGTGCTGTATTATGGCTCTCCTTATAAACCGCCTTTGTGTTATTCTGTCATGAACAATTATTCATGTGTATGAAGCATACACATTTGTCTGCTTGTTTTTAATACTTTTATTGAGTTTTGTGTATTTCATACAATATTCTTAATTGAATTTTGACCCCCCTCTCCATCCATGCTCCCATGTACCCCCACTCTAATTGACTAGATAGGACTTAACATATATGACATACAGATTTTTAAAAATATTTATCATCTATGAAATCCTACCACAAAATTAGATTAAAACAAGTGCATTATTGGACAAACCAAACATGGTGTCCCCTTTACAATGATGGTATCTGTATTTCATGTCCAATCTAATTGCATGGCTCAAGTTTACCAGGACAACAGTTAAGCTATGATGATGGTGGGCTCTGATTTGCTTGCTTTTCCCTTTGGATTTAGCATGAGTTGTTCCTGGTCATTTACTGTTAAGAATACTGTTAATAGCTTAAGATATAAAGTCCGACTATGTTGAAAATTGAAAACTATTTTCCATTTTTTTCCACCAAAATAAAATTTAGGGATGACAGAATATGCATTCAGTATGGCTGACTGACCTACCTTCTCCTAATGAAAATATTGTTCATATTTTCTTCTCAAAAATTCATAAGAAATGTGCCATCAAGAAATCTCTTCAAAGTAAGTGATTTTTGCATCTTGTAGACAGTTTTGCTTGCTCATTGCAGATAACTCTTGTTAAGATTAATATTTATTTATTATATATAGTCTTTGTCTTTAATCAAAGACTTGACAACAAACAGATCACTATTAAATTGTAAGATTTCCATTTTTATCCCCAAAGTATGATGTTAATATCACAACATAAAACAGTACAGCCCTAAAAGTCCCACAGTCCTTAAAAAAATTCAAACATTTATAAGTTCAAAGTCTCTTTTTAAAGTCTCTCAACTGTGGGTTCCTGCAAAATTAAAAACACAAGTTAAGAACTGTTTAATTTCAAAGGGAAGAATCAGGCACACTTAAGCAAAACCTTAGTCCAACAAAGTACCTCAAGGCTGGACATCTGGGACTCACTCAGGATCTGGGCCCCACAGGGTTTCGGCAGCTCCACTTCTCAGATTCTGCCATGCATAGCAACACTGCTCATCTCACAGGCCCAGGCCAACTCTATTCCACATGAGCTGCTGCCCTTAGTGGTCATCCCATGGTCCTGCCATCTCCAAACAGCGGGGGTCTCCACTGAAACTGAGGCTGCACCTTCACCAATGGGCTTTCCATTCTTTCCATGCCCCTTCAATCCCAGGGGTCTTCACTGCAACTAAGCCTATAATTTCACCAATGGCTTTTCCTGGCCTCTCAGAGTGCTAAGCCTCGGCTGTTCTTTGTGACCCCTTGGTGCTTTTAGCACCAGAATTATACAGGAAATTTACACATTACCAAGTCCTGCTTCCAGCTTGAGATGGAGGCTCAAGCCCCCTCTGGACCACAGGTTCTGTGTGCTGACCCTGAGGAAATTCTTCCCAGAGGATTTCACCACAGTGATCCTGGTTTCTTGTTACTTACATCTGATTTTTCAGCCCCAGCTAACCAGCATCAGTTGTCCCAGTAAAACAGTTTTCACTTCATGTTCTGGTCTCTTCTTTTTAATTGAATTTTTATGTGTTTCACACATATTTTTTCAGTTAGTCTTAATTGTCATTATGCGCACTTCTCCCTTGGCAACCTCATGCAGTCCCCACCCCTCAGAGTTCACAATTTCTGTCATTTGTGCTAGAGTCCATTGTACCAAATTACTTTCCCAGCTCACTCCTCAGTGCCAGCTCATCCCCTTAGCTCTATTTAGCCTATCTGGGGTCTCTTTTCTAAGGAATTCCAGGTCTTCCTCACCAAACCACCATCTGCTGCCAATATCTCCTTAGCCTAGTTTGGGCTCTGCTATCCATTTCTGCAGTTCTATGCTGGGTTTTGGTCCAGTTGAGCTTGTATGGGTCTTGTTCATGCTGATATCAGTGCTGTAGGTTCATATGAACCAGGTCCCAGGATATTGTAGAATTCATTTCCATTTGGTCTTGCATCACCTCCCTGGCTCTTAAAATTTTTCTGCCCCCTCTTCTGCAATGTTCCCAGACCCCTAGGTGGGTGAAGCTGAATATAGGCAGCCTGTCCATGGAACCACACTCTGTAGACTCCTAATCTTCACAGTTCGGCCATTCAGGCTCTTTTGGGTTCCTGGTATCCTGTTGCATGGAAGAGCTTCTTTAACAAGAATTAAGAGGTAGTTAATGCCTTCTTGAGTCACTGTTCTACAATGCTTGGGTCTTATGTATAGAGGTTGCATTGTAGATGTCTCACCTAGGCATGAACCATTCACAGCCCATGTCTAGTATTTCCAGTTGTGGGACTCTGTACTAGTCTCACCCAAAGCAAAAGAATCTTCCTTCTTGAGTGGTCTCTCAGATATTTGTCTGTAAATATAAAGATACTTCTTTTGTAGTCAGTAAAATGTTACCTTAGCCTAGGGATGTGTCTACCTTATAGAATTGTCCAAGATCTATGACCTCTCCAGTTGTATGCCTCTGGCTATGTTAACAATGCTACACATGAGTTTCCTCCCACTGAGTGGGCTTTAGGTTCAATTGGTTAGCCATTAATTTTCCCCAAGACAGAAGTGTTGCTATTGCATCGATGTCATATGCTGTGCTGGCCATTGACGTAGATATTTGATCTTGAGGCTGATGCTGGACCATTGATTGATGCTCTCCCTTAGTGGCTTGCACAGTGCTCTCCACAGCTATGAGAGCAGCCTTCAGGGTGGTGGCTTTCAGGTCAGATACAGCTCCATTGCTTAAGATCCAGTCTCTGAAGTATGTCCTGTCTTCAGCAATACAGTCTTACTTTCAGGTTCTGGGAGGCAATCAAGGGCTGTGGTAATAAACTGTGTAATTTTGGGAGTCGTTTGGACTCGGCCAACAAGTCTCCTGTCTGGTACTGTGGGCAACTCTCCATTTTCCTGCAGGACTTAGTTTAATAATATTCAGGATTTTTCATAGCTTCCCAATTTTACTATAGATTAATTTTCTCTTTTACATTTTGGAATCAGGGTTATGTTAGTTTTACTAAATACAGTCAGTATTCATATTTTTTCTATGCCTAGAAAATTTGAAAGAATAAAATTCAAAATGGCCTGGTGCAGGGGTTTTCACAAAGTAATTCTTTGATAAAAATTTCAGTCTTTCATAGTATCTTATCTATTGAAATTCTCCATCATTGCTTGAATGAACTTTTTAAAATGTCTATTTCCCCATAATTTTTCCATTTCTTGGAGATTCTGAAGTTTAAGTGCATATGGCTGTGTATACTCTTTAATATTTTATTTTCCTTATCAGTTGCAAAACATTTCTTCTCAGTGGTGTTTTCTTGTTTCATGTTAAAGATGTCCATTTTATTCACGATTTTCTCCATGTATATTTTTATTGAATTTTTGTGCATTTCTTACAATGTGTCTTGATCGTATTCAGACTTCCTTCCCTATCTGCACCCTCTACGCCTCTCACCAGATTTTATGCATTCTGCCATTGAGTCAAGTTTGTGTACCCATATGTTCCTCTTCTGAATGCATCCACTGGAGTCTAGCCAGCCTATCTAAAGTTACAACTTTAAAGGGACATTTATTCATGTTTTTAATTAAACATTTTTATATTAAAAGTATTGAGTCAGGTGCAGTAGAGCATGCCTTTAATCCCAGTACTAGAGAGGCAGAGGAAGTAGATATCTATGAGACAGAGGCAAGCCTAGCTTACACAGTGTGTTCCAGGCCAGCTGGGGCTATAGAGAACCCTTGTCTTAAACAAACAACAAAACCAATCAACCAACTAAAAATATTAGGAAATATACCTTATATATAAAAGATTGAATTTCTATGTCAGTATTTTAAAAATGCTAAAACTCAAATAAGCACTGTGCTGTAATGTTGAAATGAATGGAATACTACCAGTAATCAAGGCATCCCACTGCAAATAGCCTCTCTCTCCCCTGCAGAAAAATGTCCACAGCCTTGAATGGCATACAGGTTCACTCCTAACATATTCATTTTCCTTAAACAAATACTGTTAATACCTGCTTTTGCTGACTTCGAATGCTTAGCAAGTTGACTCACAGTAGGTGGTTTTCTGTTGAGCAGCAAATGCTGAGGTTCAGTATGATTATGCAAGAGTAGAGTTCATTCTTCCCAATTGCAGAAAAGTGTTCCTCTGAACAGAGGTTGATCCATTTTGTTCTACATGGTCATTTAGATGAATCCAAATATTTTCTTTCATCACAAATACCATGACAAATGATTGTTGTGTTTTCCAGTACACATGTGCAAGACATAAATTTGAGATGGGGAGGGGCATGAAGACTTGCAGGGTGGGAGGGAACCTATAGAAATACAGCACTAATCATGAAATCTTCAAAATTTTTTAAAAACCATTATATGTATGTACGCAATTTTTAAACAATAAAGTGGTGCACGCCTTTAATCCAAGCACTTGGGAGGCAGAGGCAGACAGATCTCTATGAGCTCAAGGTCAGCCTGGTCTACATAGAGAGTTCCAGGACAGCTGGAGCTACAGGGAAACCCTGTCTCAAAAAGACCAAAATAACCCAAAAAGAATTAAGAACAAAACTTTCCATTTATAACATTAAAATATGTCCAACAGAAGATCAACAGTACTTTTTAATTTTTTTTTTTTGAGAATTTCACACCATTGGAGTACTGTATTAGTCACTTTTCTGTTGCTGTGATAAAACACCTTGACCAAGGGAACTTATAAAAGGAAGAGTTTATTTGAGCTTACAATTGATGGTTCCAGGGAATCAGAGTCCATTGTGGTGGGAGGCATGGTGGCCGGGGCTGGAGCAGCAAGCCGAGGTTCACATCTCACAATAAGCACCATCAAGAGAGAGAGAGAGAGACAGGAGAAAACAAGGCTGGTTAAACTCACTAAGCCCACCCCAATGACATACTTCCTCCAGCATGGCTGCACCTTCTAAGACCTCCAAGCACAGTTCCACCAACTGGAGACAAATTGCATACTTAAAGCCTATGGGGGACATTCTCATTCAAACCAGCACAAGGATTTCATTTACATAATTTCCACCCTATATTCTCCTTATAACTCCTTTCATGTTCACCTCCCCACTCCCTCTCAATATCCCGATCTCTTCCTTGGTTATTATTTTATTATTATTATTATTATTATTATTATTATTATTTGTGTGTATGTTGTGCTGTGTAAAGAACCTACTGAGTTCATTTAGTGGTGCTAGTATGTAAAGCTTATGAATCACAGTAATGACTGGCTCATCAAGGCATCCCAAATGGTGCAACAGTGGCACTTTAATCCTGTGGTTAACCAAGAGCTATTGAGTTGGATTTAAGGTCCACCCAGTAGGAGGGAATGCACGCTTGATGTGGCAAACATACACAAATACTTGTGGCTGGAGAGGACACAGACCCTAGAGAAATGCCTACTACTGCCATTTCCTAAACCGTCAACAGTACTTTAAAAATATTTTATTTATTTTTATCTTATTTGTATGAGTGTTTTGCCAGCATTTATGTCTGTGCATATTCATGCAGTATTCACAGAGACCAGAAGAGTGTGCTGGATTCCCTGGAACTGGAGTAACAGATGGTTGTCAGCTGCTATGGGGGTCCTGGGAACTGAACGGGGGTCCTCTGGAAGAACAGCAAATACTCTTAACAACTGAGGAATCTCTCCTCTCTTCTACCCCTCAGTAGTACTTTTTTAAAATCTTTTTGAGACAGGGTCTCCCTTCAGTCCAAGCTGACCTGGAGCTTGTTCTGTAGACCATGCTGGCCTTGAACTCTCAGAGATCCACTTGTCTCTGCCTCCCGAGTGCTGGGATTAAAGGTGTGTGCCACCATGGCCAGCCACCACGCCTGGCCAGAAGTACTTTTTTTGGTAAAATACTTTTATTGCTGAGCTGTGTATTTTATTCATTATCTTTCAGTATAATTTAGACATATTCCTCTCTCCCTGTCCCCATCCCACCCCTGTTCATGGCTCCTGCCATATATGTCTTACATCTTTCTCTCAGTCTTTCTAAAGTTTTTCCCTGCAGAGGCTTGTTGTTCTGTGCAGAGTTCAACCATATCATTCAGTTCTTTAACCCAGTCTTTATATTGCTGTTTTTCCCTCCCCTTTGTATTGCTTCAACAAATGCCTCTATAATTGTCACATATGCATCAAAATTATGACCTCTGGAATTAAACTTTATGTTAATTCCAAAACATGTTTAAGAATTCACATTTCCCCCCTTTAATTTTACATTACTCTAAAATATGAATACATACCTTCCACCCATATACGATAATTACAGAGTCTGAAAATAAGTGGTAGGTAGATTCTAAAGCCCTTTAAGAGATTTACATTATAACAACATAGTTGTTTCCAGATAAAAAGAAATATAACAATAATGTTGTTCAGCTTGCCTTTCAACTGGGGATTTGGTGTTAGCATCCACAAATGAGGGAAACAATTCACCATTTGTTTTTCTGGGACTGTGTTACTTCAAAGTGTTTAACATCATTAATAATTAAGGAAATGCAAATTACAACCACTCTCAGATATCATCTCACTGTGATACAACTGGCTAAGATCAAGAAAACAAAAGACATCAAATGCTGGAGAGGTTGCAGGGAAAGGGGAACACTCATCCACTGCTGGTAGGAATGTAAACTTGTTACAACTTGTATTATGGAAAGCATTGTGGAGAACCCTTAAAAACTCAAAATGAGCCTACCACCTGACTCAGCCATACCATTCCTAGATATATACCCACAAAACTCAACCTACTGAAAAGATACATGTACATCCATGTTTATTGCAGCTCTCTTCACCATAGCGAAGAGCTGGAACCAACCCAAATGCCCCTCAACAGAAGAGTGGGTGTCAAAAATGCAGTACATCTGCACAATGGAGTACTATTCAGCAGTAAAGAAAGATGACATCATGAACTTTGCAGGTAAATGGACGGAACCATTATGCTAAGTGAAGTAACAGAGTAGTACTTTGTAAAGGTATAGACTTGTCGATCTTGTAGTTTATATCTAAATATGAGCCCCCACATCAGATATTACCAGACTTTTTAATTTTTACCAGATTAGTGAGTGTAGACTGATATTCTAATGAGTGTTAAATCCTACAGATACTTTAAAGATATGTTTATTAAAGTATTGGACTGATCAGCTGGTGTTGAGGGTCTTTCAGCCAGAAGGCCAAGCTTAAGCTTTCTTTTTTTTTTTTAAATTTTTATTTATTTCCGTATGTGTATGAATGTATTGTCTGCATGCAAGTCTGTGCACCCGTGACGTGCAATGCCGCGGAGGTCAGAAGAGGGTATCGGACTCCCCTGGAACTGGAGTTCTCCTGGAATTGGAGTTTCAGATGGCTCTCGGCCGCCATGTGGGTGCTGGGGATTGAACCCGGGTCCTCTGCAAGAGCGGTCGGCACTCTTAACCGCTAGGCTATCTCTCCAGCCCCAGCGTAAGCTTTCTTAAGGGAAGCCCAGCCTTCCCTTGAGGCTAAGTGCTCATCTGACGTGGCTTTTGGCCTGGCACAGCAGAGTCTATAAAACAAAGAAGTTGCTTTCAGCACAAGCCAAACAGATCGGCAGCAAAAATCCTCTCAACACTTGAGTGAAACTGTAAGAAAAAATACACTGGCTTTCATCTCTAGAAGTCAGAAGCCAGCTTGATTCTACAAAGCAGTTTAGTGACTCAACTTCTGCAGGCAGTGACCAAACACTCCTGAGCACCTAAGGCTCCTGCCCTGAGTTCCTGCCCTGACTTCCCTAATGGTGGAATGTGCTCTTCCTGCCTAAACTACCTGCTTTGAATTCCCTCCATTATAAATGTGAAGCATTCTGTTCTAAGCATTGGTTCTAAGAGCAGTGGTGGCCCACATGACTGGAAGGCAGTAGCAGCAGCAGCGACCAGAAGGTGGAGGCAGCAAGGCTGCTTGAGCAATCAGAAGGCAGCAGAAGCAGCAGCGATGGCACACGTGACCAGAAGGCATCAGTGGCTGTGACATTCCAGTCTCTGCCCACTAGCTAGGGAATACCAGGGCCCCATCTCCCAGCTCCAGGCTAGGCTTCCCTGTCCCTGGACCCAGATACAGATGTTTGCAACTAGCTATGGAGAGCCAGTAGGCAAACCTTACAAGGCACGGTGGTTCTGTAAGAACAACTCTCCCAGTGAGTGTATGAGACTGACCTTCACTCTGTGTGGAGAGTCTCCAATTGCACTTTGGTGGCAGTTGTCCAGACTCTCTACTCACTAGCTAGAAAAAACTGGGGCCCCTCCCTTGGCTCCAGGCTAGGCTTTCCTACTCCTGGACCCAGATTCAGACATTAGCAACCAGACCTGGAGAGCCAGTAGGCAAACCTCTCATGGCACAGTGGTTTTGTGAGTTCAACTACCCCTGTAAGGATATGAGGCCGACCTTTGATTGGTAGTAAGAGTCCCCAACTAAGTGGCAGTGGCAATATTCAAGATTCCGTACCCACTAGCTAGAGAACACCTGAAGCCCCTCCCTTAGCTCCATGCTAGACTTCCCAGCTTGTGGATCCAAATCCAGATGGTTATGCCCAGCCCAGAAGAGCTGGTAGGCAGATCACACATGTTGAGGGGTTCAAGCTTGCCTGATTGTTACCTGTCTCAGGTCTCTAAAAGAGCTTTGGACTAGATGGCCAAGAACTAGATGGTTTCTCCAGTACAAAGTCACAAGTGAGAACCTGAAGCCTAAACCAACCAGCCTTGCATACCTAATAAGGAGACAAGGAAGGAATCTGAAGAATATAAACAAAATTGGTCTTTGACTCAACAAAGAAACATTTGTGTTTCATAGCAAAATCACAAATAACAAAAGAAACCCCATAATTTCATATGGAAAAACTAAAGACCCCCCCAAATAGCCAAAGCAACCCTGAGAGAAAAGAGCAATACCAGCGGAGGGGGGAATCTCTATACCAGACTTCAAACTATACTACAGGGCTATAGTCATAAAAACAGCTTTGTACTGGCACAAAAACAGACCTGTTGACCAATGGAACAAAGCCGAAGATCCAAACTTGAGCACATGCAATTTCAGCCTCCTCATATTTAACATGGGGGCCAAGAAGATACAATGGAGGAAAGACAGCATCTTCAGCAAGTGGTATTGGCAAAACTGGATCACCACTTGTAGAATAAAGTTAAACCCCCTACTTCTCACCCTGTACAAAAGTCAAATCCAGATGGATCAAAGACCTCAATGTGAAACCCCAAACTCTGAAGGTGATAGAAGAAAAAGTTGGCAGCAGACTACAATACATAGGCTTAGGAAAAGACTTCCTAAATCAAGCAGCAGCTGTGCAAAAATTAAGGTGGACAATTGACAAATGGGACTTCGTTAATTCAAAGCTTCTGTACATCAAAAGAAACAATTAAGGAAGTGAAAAGAAAACTCACAGAATGGGAAGAAACCTTCACCACGGATACATCTGACAAAGCATTGACTTCCAGAATATATAAACTACTCAAAAAACAAAGAAGAAAATAAATGACTCACTCAAAAGATGGAGCAAAGAGCTGAACAGAGACTTCACAAGTGAGAAAATAAAGATGGCTGAGAAACATCTTAAAAAGTGTTCAATGTCACTAATAATTAAGGAAACACAAATTAAAACCACTTTAAGTTATCATCTCACTCCGATAAGACTGGCTAGGATCAAGAAAACAAATGATACCAAGTGCTGGAGAGGTTGTGGGGAAAGGGGAACACTCAGCCACTGCTGGTGGGAATGTAAACTCAGCCACTATGGAAAGCAGTGTGGAGAACCTTTAGAAGACTCAAAATGAGCTTGCCACCTGACCCAGTCATACCTCTCCTGGGTATATACCCACAAGACTCATCTTACTGCAGAGATACATGCACAGTCATGTTTATTGCAGCTCTGTTCACAATAGCGAAGAACCGGAACCAACCCAAGTGCCCCTCAACTGATGAGTGGATAGAGAAAATGTGGTACATCTACACAATGGAGTTCCTCTCAGTGGAAAAGAAAGATGACATAATGAACTTTGCAGGTGAATGGATGGAACTAGAAGATGTCATCTTAAGTGAAGTAACACAGTCCCAGAAAAACAAAAGATGAATGGTATCCCTCATCTGTGGATGCTAGTGCCAATTACCTAGTTGTAAGGCAAACTGAACAACATTAATGTGATCTGAAATCAACTATGCTCTTATATTGTGAATCCCTAAACTGGTTCTAGAACTAAGCTACCATTTATTTTCAGAGTTAGGAAGTTTTGGTATATGGATGAAGGATATGTATGTGTGATTGAGGGTAATATAAGATCAAAGGAATGCAGAAAAAAGTTTTTTTATGACATTATGTCTAAGCACAGTATTTATTTTATGAGAGTTCTTATTGGTATTTCTTATACAAGACTGCTTGAGCTTTTGTCTAAGAATTTTCTTTTTTAAATTATTTATTATTATTTTTATGTGTATGAGTGTACTCTCTGCATGTAGGTTGGTGTACCCATATCTTGCAATGCCACAGAGGTCAGAAGAGGGTGTTGGATTCCCCTGGAACTCGAGTTAAAGATGGTTCTTAGCCATCATGTGGTTGTTGGGAATCAAACCTGGGTCCTCTGTAAGAGCAGTCAGAGCTCTTAACTGCTGAGCCATCTCTCCAGTCCCACAAGCATTTTCTAAAATATTATAAAGTAGTTAAAATTATCAGGCTGGTGTAACCTAGACTTTCTGGATGCTTAACAACCATATTTAATGCCCATACCAATTTGGCCACTGGTCTTAAGGGATAACTTTTTTCCTTGCCCTCAGAGATCAACTAAGTCCCAGGGGACTAGGCATGGGGGCATCTCTTGAAATGTCCTGCAAATGTAAGTCACCAGTTTTCCTGTGCAGGGAGGTCTTGGAGATCCACTAATGGGACTTCAGCCAGTGTCCAGTCTATAAAGAGGAAAGTCTGCTCATGCTTTGAAAAGGGAATCCTGGTCTAGCAAGACCTGACTTTGTCCTGGAGTGGATGGAACTGGTGATTGAAAAGCCAAAAGGAGCCAGGGGCTCCCTCCCTCCTAAAAAATACCTGAGTGGCCCTTGAGGACCAGATCCTCAACTGACCTTGAGAAAACAAAAACCTCAGTTAATCTGGGCTAACTGTGTGGCCTTAAACATCCAAAAGGAAAGTATAACCATAAATAAATAAATAGTAAGTTCTGAGAAATTGCACTTCAGGTATAAAACTTGAGATCTTAGTAAAAAGACAAAAAAAGAGCACAGTTATTTTTCTTTTTTTTTTTTTTTTTTTTTTTTTGCTGTCTTACTGGCAAGTGCAGCTACCCTGTGGCTGCCACTGCTTTTGCCACCCTTCAAAGACATGAGAAGACACAGCTCTTCAACTTTCCAATATGAGCTGAAGACTCTTGTCTCTCCAAGAATCCTCCAAACCTTCAGTGCCAGATGGGGACTGCTGAGACATCCAACTTGTGGACTGAGCTACTACCAGGGTTTCCACTTCTTCACAGAGTGAAGAGACTGCCATTGTTGGACTACCCAAGCTGTATCATGGAGACCAGTACAGATAGATCAAGACAGGACACGGCTGCTTACTGGACTCCATTTGGTGACCATGGGAAGGAAGAAACCCCAGTGTGGAACACAAGGGCAGAACTGAATGGTGGTTTGGGCTTGCCAGAGGAGGAGCCTTCAGACATACATCTTTCAGGCTAATAAAGAAAAAAATAGGGGGCTGGGAGAGATAGCCTAGCGGGTAAGTGCACGACGCTCTTGCGAGGACCCGGGGTTCATCCCCAGCACCCACATGGCGGCTAAAACCGTCTGTCAACTCCATTCCAGGAGAACCACAGTTCCAGGGGAATCCGAGACCCTCTTCTGACCTCCGCGGCATTTTGCACGACACGGGTGCACAGACCTGCATGCAGACAATACATTCATACACATACAAAAATAAAAAAAAAAATAAAATAAAAAAAAAAAGAAAAAATATCACAAGCTGAAGATGCTAAAACCTAAGATATATGTGGCATGCATATGTGCATATTTTGGAGTGATACACATTGGAAGGAACAACAACAACAACAACAACAGAAAAGTCTGCATCAAAGAACTGACTGAAATGGTGAACTTCTGCTTGAAACAGTTAATTTCTGCATCGAGAATTTTGAGAGAGACTGAGAAAAAGATGAAAAACATTTTTGGCAGAATGCATGAGCTCTGGTGGGATGAGGGGGCAGGAAGGCGGATATGGGTCTAGATTTGATTTGTAATGTAATTTTGTGTGACGTGCAAAGAGCTTCAATAAAACATTGGCTTTACAAAAGAAGAAACCCACATGCCAAGAGCACAACAACAACAACAATAATATAACATGAAAAACCCAATTGATAAGAATTTGCTAAATACTACACATCCTCTAGAAGACTCCTATAATGAGGCCCCCCCCCAACAAATGTATTTCAGGACACAGATCTTAAAAGAACTATCATAAACATTAAAGAATTCAAGGAATTTAAACAACACACAGGCAAACAAATCAAAGAACTAATAGAAGACAGGGATAAACTAAAAGATGATAATGATAAACTTTGGAATAAATTTTTAAAAAGGTATAGAAACACTGATGAAATCTCAGTCTGAAATGAAAAAGGAATTGGAATACTCAATAAGCCACCTATAAAGGATGGGAGAAAGCCTCAGTAACAGAATGAGTGGAGTAGAAAATAAAATATCAAGACTGGAAAACAAGATGGAAGAACTGAACTGTTCAAGCAAAGATTATGAAAAATTAAAAATGCTGACAAGAATGGAGTAACCAGGAATTGTGGGACACCATGAAAACACCAAAACTACACATCATAGGTATAGATGAAGGAGAAGAATCTCAAGATAATGATATTGACCAGCTATTCAACTGAAGTGTAGAAGAAAATTTCTACAAATTAAGGAAATATACCCATACAAATAAATGAAGCACACAAAACACCAAATAGACAGGACCAGAATATAAATTCCCCATGCCGTATCATAGTAAAAGCACTATATGTTCAAAACAAAGAGATCGGGGATTTCCCAAGACCATCTGAAGCACAGGTAGGAGCTGGGTGCTTCAGCCAGGTGGATTGTTTGGTTTGATTCAATCATCTTTGGCTTGATTGGCTTGTGTGGCTGTGGGGGTGGAGTTGTCCTCCCAGCTGGTATAAAAGGTGGGCCTGTGTAAGTCTTGAGATTGTGGATTTTCCAAGATCACCTGAAGCACAGGCACCCCCCACCCCCACCCCACAAACTGGGATTGCCGAAGGAGTATCCAAGTGGATTCTTTGGACAACCTTCAGAACAGAAAGGGAAGAATGAGTTAGACTTCCAATAGAAAGCCTAAAGCCAGACAAGTCAACACTCCATAAGCAAGGAGAAAAGGAGAAAAACAAATCAATCAAACAAACAACAAAGGCATCTGAAGGAGGCAAGCAAAGAAAGCCTTCAACACAGTGAAGAGGCATTTGGGATGTGCATTGTAATACAGGCAAAGAGAAACCCACATGCCAGGGACGCGAAGAAGAGACAACATGGGAAAGGTGCAGGATAATTCCACACCAAGCACTACCAACCCTGTGGAAGATTCCTACAATGGGATCCCCCTGGGGATGGCCCAGGACACAGATATGAGAAGTACAATTGTGGATGCTAGTGCCAATTACCTAGTTGTAAGTATTTCTTGTGCACAGCCAAAGCAGTTGGGAGTGATGCATATTGGAAACAACAACAACAACAACAACAACAACAGAAAGGACTGCATCAAAGAACTGACTGAAACGTGAAATTCTGCTCAAAACAGTCAACTTTCACATGGAGAATATTGAGAAAGACTGAGAAAGAGATGAAAAGCATGTTTGGCAGAATGCATGAGCTCTGGTGGAGTGCAGGGATGGGGGTTATACAGGTCTAGATTTGATAAAAAAATATATATAAATAAATAAATTAAATAAAAAAGAAATGACCATAAAAAAGTACAATTGTGAACATGGTTAAAGAAATCAAAAACTATAAAGAGCAAGTCAGAGAACTAAGAAAAGAGAATGAAAAACTCAAGAAAGACCTAGAGAGAGAGAATGACAAACTCCAGAAGGAAGTGGAAACACTGAAAAGATCCCATGTTGAAAAAGACAAGGAAACCAACCAGCTAAGCAAAGAGATACAGGAAGAGATTGAGAAGCTCCAAAAGGAAGTGGAAATACTAAAGAAATCCGAAGACAAAATGAAAAAGTAAATCAAACACTCATCCAATCAAGAGGAAAGGAATAGAAAAAGCCTCAGAAGTAGAATGGAGGAAGCGGAACAAAGAATATCAGACCTGGAAGATAACACAGAACAACTTAAAACCTCAAGTAAAGATTATGAAAAATTTAAAAATACCTAAAAGTGGAACAACTAGGACCTGTGGGACACTATGAAAAGATCAAACCTCTGCATGATAGGAATAGAGGAAGGAGAAGAATCCCAAGAGAATGGTATTGATCAGATCTTCAACAGAATAATAGATGAAAATTTCCCCAAACTAAAAAAAGGCAAACCAATACAAATACAAGAAGCACATAGAAGTCCAAACAGACAAGATCAGAAAAGAAATTCTCCACGCCATATCATAGTTAAAATGTTAGATGCCCAAAACGAAGACAAAATTCTGAAAGCCATAAGAGAAAAACAACAAGTGACCTGTCAGAATTACAACTGACTTCTCCGTGCAAACTATGAAAGAAGAAGAACGTGGAGCAAAGCATTTCCAGTGTTAAAGGACTATAGATGCCAACCCAGGTTACTATACCCAGCAAAAATGGTAATTATAGTTGAAGGAGAGAGAAAAATCTTCAATGACATAAACAAGATGAAAGAATACATCTCCAGCAAGCCAGCCCTTCAGAGAATACTTGAATGACTTCAAAGGACAGAAGAAAGGAGCAACCATCCCCAGGCACCTAGAAAGAGAAATCAATAAAAGCATAACTGCAGAAATAGAAACCTAAACCAAAAACGCAAATGGATAATAAGGTGAAAGGAAGCGACACAAACCTATCAGTCATGACCTTAAATATTAATGGACTGAGCTCCCCAATCAAGAGGCATAGACTGGGAGATTGGATTAGGAAACAGAACCCATCTATATGCTGTCTAAAAGAAATGCATCTTACCTTCAAGGACAGGCACCATCTTAAAGTGAAAGGATTGGAAAAAATATTCCAAGCAAATGGTACCAAAAAGAAAGCAGGTGTTGCTACTTTAATATCAGACAAAATAGACTTCAAAGTAAAAGAAATCAGAAAAGACAAAGAAGGCCATTACATTTTTATCAAAGGAACAACTCACCATGAAGATTTCACAATTATGATTATATATGCACCAAACTCTGGTGCACCAAACTTTATAAAGACAATTCTCCAGGACCACAAGGCACAGATTAACCCCAGTACACTCATAGTAGGGGACTTCAATACCCCACTGAAAAACAAAAGACCTGGAATAGCCAAACCAACCCTGAGTGAAAAAAAGCAACACAGGGGCCATCTATATACCAGACTTCAAACTATATTACAGGGCTATAGTAATAAAAACAGCCTGGTACTGGCACAAAAACAGACCTGTTGACCAATGGAACAAAACTGAAGATCCAAACTTGGGCACATAAAATTTCAGCCACCTCGTATTTGACAAGGGGGCCAAGAAGACACAATGGAGAAAAGACAGCACCTTCAGCAAGTGATGTTGGCAAAACTGGATCACCGCTTGTAGAAGAATGAACTTAAACCCCTACCTCACGCCTTGTACAAAAGTCAACTCCAGATGGATTAAAGACCACAAGTGAAACACAAAACTCTGAAGGTGATAGAAGAAAAAGTTGGCAGCAGACTACAAGACATAGGCGTAGGAAAAGACTTCCTAAATCAGATAGAAGCTGAGCAAGAGTTAAGGTCTACAATTAACAAATGGGACCTCATTAAACCCAAAAGCTTCTGTACATCAAAAGAAACAACCCAGGAAGTGAAGAGAAAACCCGCAGAGTTCAAGGAAACCTTCACAGCTGATACATATGAAAAAGCATTGACTTCCAGAATATATAAACTACTCAAAAACAAAGAAGAAAGGCAACAAATGACCCACTCTATAGATGGAGCAAAGAGCTGAACAGAGACTTCACAAGTGAGGAATAGACAGCTGAGAAACATCTTAAGAAGTGTTCAATGTCACTAATAATTAAGGAAATGCAAATTAAAACCACTTTAAGATATCATCTTACTCCAGTAAGACTGGCTAGGATTAAGAAAACAAATGATACCAAGTGCTGGAGAGGTTGTGGGGAAAGGGGAACACTCATCTACTGCTGGTGGGTATGTAAACTTGTACAGCCACTATGGAAAGCAGTGTGGAGAACCCTTGGAAGACTTGGAATGAACTTGCCACCTGACCCAGCCATACCACTCCTGGGTATGGACCCACAAGAGTCATCTTACAGCAGAGATACATGCACAGCCATGTTTATTGTAGCTCTCTTCACAATAGCAAGGAGCTGGCACCAACCCAAGTTCCCCTCAACTGATGAGTAGATAGAGAAAATTTGGTGCATCTACACAATGGAGTTCTATGCAGAGGTAAAGAAAGATGACATCATGAACTTTGCACGTAAATGGGAGGAGCTAGAAGATACCATGCTGAGTAAAGTAACACAGTCCCAGAGAAATAAACGATGAATGGTATCCCTCATCTATGGATGCTAATACCAATTACCTAATTGTATGGCAAACTGAGCAAGCAACATCAATGTGATCTGAAAACAACTATGCCCTTATATTGTGAATCCCTTAAAAAATAATAAAAAAGAAAAAATAAACGAAGAGAGAATACTGAAAGCTACAAAAGAAAAACAAGAAGTCAAATATAAACAAAACAAAACAAAAAAAAAACCATGAAGAAGTACAGCTGACTTCTCAATGCAAATGATGAAAGCCAGAAGAGCTTGGACCAAAGTATTCCCAGTTCTAAATGACTATAGATGCCAACCCAGAAGACTTTACCCAGCTAAAATGTCTTTTATAATTGAAGGAGAAAGGCAAATCTTTCATGACATAAATAGGCTGAGATAATTCATATCCAGAAAGCCAGCCCTTCAGAGAATACTTGAAGGAGTACAAAGAGTGGAAGGAAGAAACAACTATACCCAAGCAGCAACAGAAAGTACTTAATGATGGTATAACTGTGAAAATACAAAACTAGAACAAGAATACACCAGAAATAAAAATGATGGGAAGTAATATACATCTCTCAATAAAAACTTTAAGTATCTATGAACTGAACTCCCTATCAAAAGGTATACACTAGTAGAATGGATTATGAAATAAACCGATGGGTGTGGTGGCATACACCTTTAATCTTAGCACTCAGGAGGCAGAGGCAAGTGGATCTTTGTGAGTTCAAAGCCACCCTGGTCTACAGAGTGACTTCTAGGTCAGTTGGGGCTACAGGGCGACCTTGTCTCAAAAAGACCAAAAAAGAAAGAAAAGAAAAGAAACAAAACCCATCCTTTTGTTGTAGACAAGAAACCCATCTCACCTTCAAAGATAGATAACATCTTAATGAGAAAGGGTAGAAAAAATTTCCAAGCAAATGGCACTAAGAACCAAGCAGGAGTTGCTATTCTATTATCAGAAAAAAATAGACTTTAAACTAAAACTACTCAGAAGAGATAAAGAAGCTCACTTGATTCTTATCAAAGGAACAAATGACCAAGAATCTATCGCAATCATGAATTTATATGCACCATATTCTGGTGAACTGAACTTTATAAACACAATTCTACAGGAGCTTAAGGCACAGATTATTCCCAACACACTAGTAGGAGGGGACTTCAATACTCAGTTGTGTCCAATAGACAGGTCAACCAGACAAGAAGTAAACAGACAGACATCTGAACTGAACAATATGATACACCAAATGGACCTAACAGACATCTACCAAATATTCCACCCAAACACCAAAGAAGATACTTTTTATTCAATACCCCATGGAAGCTTCTCCAAAATTGACCATATACTGAGGCAGAGAACAAACCTCAACTAATACAAAAAAAATTGAAATAGTTCTGTGCATTCTATGAGACCACAGTGCAATAGAGCCTAATATCAGTACCAGAAAGAGCTCTACTATCTACAAGAACTCATGGAGACTAAGCAACACACTTCTGAATAATAAATGAGTCAAAGGAGAAATTAAGAAAGAAATGAAAGTATTTCTGGATTTAAATGAAAAGGATAATACAACAGAATGCAACCATAGGTTGTGTTCTGTTGTATTATCCTTTAAATCCAGTAAAGTTGTATTATCACTTTAAATCCAGTTCTAAAAAGGAAATTTATATCTCTAAGTGACTACATTAAAAAAAAATTAATCCTAGCACTCGGGAGGCAGAGACAGACGGATCTTTGGGAGTTCAAGGCCAGCCTGGTCTACAGAGTAAGTTCCAGGATAGCTGGAACTACAGGGAGACCCTGTCTCAAAAAGACCAAAAAAAAAAAACAAAAAACAAAAAAAACAAAAACAAAAACAAAAAAACAAAAACAAAAACAAAAAAAAAAACAGAAAGTGCACAAATAAATGGCTTGACATTGCAACTCAAGACCCTTGAAAGGACAACAACAGGTGAATCCCAAACACAACAGACAAGAAGAAATAACAAAGAGCAGAGCAGAGATTAATGAAATAGAAACAAAGAAAAAATAGGAAGAAACAGTGAGTCTGAGAGCTGATTGTTTGAAAAGAGAGACAAACCCTTATCCCAGCTAACCAAAAGAAAGAAAGAGAAACTCCAATCACCAAAATTAGAGCTGAAGGGGGAAAGAATACAACGGATAACAAAAATATCCTGAACATTATACAAGAATACTTCAAAAACTTATACTCTATTAAATTTGAAAACCTAAAAGAAATGGATGAATATCAAAATTATGGGACTCAACAAAGTTTAACCAAGCAGAGATCAACAACTTAAACAGAACAATAAAATATGAGGAAATTGAAACAGTAATATGAAATCTCCCAACTAAAAAATGCCCAGGCCCAGAAGGATTTATGGCAGAATTCTATCAGACATTTAAAGAGGTACAACCAATTTAAGGAGATACAACCTATATTACTTAAAATTTTCAAAAGTATAGAAACAGAGGGGAACTCTCCCAAATTCCTTCTATGAAGCCAGCATCACTCTAATACCAAAACCAGACAAAGATACAACCAAAAAAGAAAATGGTAGATCCATATCCTTAATGAATATATATGCAAAAGTTCTCAACAAAACCACATACAGGTACACATCAAAAAGCTTCTGTATAGCTAATGAAACAATCAAAGAAGTGAAGAGAAAACCCACAGAGTGGGAGAAAATCTTCACATCTGACACATCTGACAGAGGTTTTAACATCCAGAGTATATAAATTACTCAAAAAACAAAGGACTAAGAAAGCAAATGACCCAATTAAATGACGGGGTAAAGATCTGAACATACACTTCTCAAGAGAAGAAGTAAAGATGGCTGAAAAAACATCTTAAAAACTGTTTAACAGGGCTGGAGAGCAGTTAAGAGCACCAACTGCTCTTGCAGAGGACCCGGGTTCGATCCCCAGCACCCACATGGAGGCTAAGAAACATCTTTAACTCCAGTTACAGGGGAATCTGACACCCTCTTCTGACCTCTGTGGTATTGCACGACACGGGTGCACAACCTACATGCAGACAGTACACTCATACACATAAAAAAATAAAAATAAATAAAAATAAACTGTTTAACATCATTAGTAATTAAGGAAATGCACATTAAAAACCACTTTAAAATTTCATCTTACCCCAGTAAGACTGACTATGATCTAGAAAACAAATGATACCAAATGCTGGAGAGGTTAAGAAAGGTGATCCCTCATTTCACCACTGGTGGGATTGCAAATTCGTGCAACCCTTATGGAAATCATTGTGGAGAACTCTTAAAACACTAAAAATGAACTTACCATTTGACCCAATCATATCACTCCTGGTGTATACTCAAAGGAATCATCCTATCGCAGAGGTATATGGATAACCACGTTTATTGCAGCTCTTTTCGCAGTAGCAAAGAGCTGGAAGTGACCCAAGTGTCCCTCAACTGTCAAATGGATAATGCAAATGTGGTTCATCTACACAATGGAGTTCTATGAAGTGGTAAAGAAAGGTGACATCATGAAATTTGCAGGTAAATAGGTGGAACTAGAAGCTGTCATGCTAAGTGAAGTAACACAGTCTCAGAAAAACAAATGACATATGTTATCCCTCATTTGTGGATCCTGGCACCAAATCCTTATATGTAAGCCAGAGTGGGTAATTGGTCAGTAAAAGTAATGCCACATTGATATAACTATGGATATAGCTGAAGTATATGTCTCTATTTTACTCAGTTCTAAGATTTATGAGAAAGAATAAATATCCTTTTTTTAAAGCATATTAAAGCATACATCAATTTGCTACATAATTTAAGACTGTAAAGTTGTATTTATTTTTACCTACATGCAAGTTTAAGGTTAAACTGTAAATCCCTAAATGTGTTTTGGAATTAACCTATAATTTATTTTCAGACTTTGTAAATTTGGTGTATGTAAGGTCTGTAAAAAAAAAAACCAAGTGTAGGATCATTAATATCAGAGGCTGGGATGGAAGGGATGTGTGGATGAAACTGATCAATGAATATCAAGTTGCAGTTACCTAGAGCATGATGCTTTGGTGTGCAATTTTATAATGTGAATATAGATGTAATGTTGCATGGATTTCAAAAGCCTCAAAGTATTCTGGAAGTTTCAACCAGAATTATAATTATAATTATAATTATAAAACAAGTAATTATACATGTCTAATGACATAAAAATGTTCAGCAGATTTTAGCTTTAAACAACGTATACATACATAAAATGTCATGTGACCCTTGAAATATGTGAAAATTATGTTTGTATATGTCATTCAAAATTAATTTAATTAAAAATTATTGAACTGGCTATTCATACAGATACTTCAAGGTCAAATCTTGCTTTCACCTCTGCTCTCAATATATCTACTTCCAACCATATTAACCATAGCTGTTCATTTGAAAGAGTGTCCAGGACCTGAACTCTGTTTGCAAACATAATAGACAAATATGTTTATGTATTTACTTTTATACAGAAAGGATGATATATTATGTGCACTATTCTCTGTTTTGTTTAATCATATAACAGTGAAAGAGATATTTGCTACTCAGTCTGTAAATAAGCAGATAGCTTCCTTACTTTTTTTCTTTTAACAGCTTAAAATATTCCATTGTAAATATTTTTCCAGGCATAAAAGAGAATGAAGTCAAGTCATTTGCAGCAAAATGGATGAAATTTCAGATAATTGTATTGTATGAATTAAGTCAATTTCAGAAAGACAAACATTGCATGCTTTCTCTCAATAGTGGGTCCTAGATTATGTATATAAAATCATTATATACAGCTGATATGAAGGTAGAATTGAAACTATCTAAAGTAGCAAAGGACTAATGGAAGGAACAGTGAGAGAGGAGGGTGAAAAAGCAGAAGAAAAGCACGAAGTGCAATATGTACATCTAAGAATGAAACCTTCCACTCTGTAACCCACCATCATAAAATTATATATATATATATATATATATATATATATATATATATGTATGTATGTATTTCGCATTGTATGGACTCCTCACTGTATTCTACTTGAGCAGCCATTACTGATGGATGTTACATTGCTTTCAGTCTTTAACTGTTGCAAACAAAGCTACAATAGCTTACCATGAGTAGAGTTCATTGCATGGAATTTGGAATTGTTGGGTCAAATGATCTAGGCATTTGAAATATTTGTATATAACCCTTCAAATCAACAAGTCTGCTTTAAAATTTTTGTTGTTATTTCTATTGGGATTGTATTAAACTTCTCAGTGTATATAAGACTTGAAATATTTAATACGTTGAGTTAAATATCCAAAATTATGAAACATTTTTGTATTTCTACAAGTCTTTCTTGGTATACATCTGTTTACTGTTATTGCTCTATTTCCTAACAATTTAACCATTTTGATGTGATTTTTGAAATTTATTATTTTTATTTATTTGTATATGTGTGTATGAATATGCGCGCGCGCGTGTGTGTGTGTGTGTGTGTGTGTGTGTGTGTGTGTGTGTGTAAATACCCAGGGAGGCAAGAAGAAGCTGTCAGATCATCTGGAGGTGAAGTTATAAGCAGTTGTGAGACACTTGACGTGATTGTTGGGAACCAAACTCCTGCCCTCTGCAAGAGCAATGATCGCTTAACCACTGAGCCATCCTCCCATCCCCATATTATGAGTTTTAAGGGGCTGCTTTCAATAACTGATGTTGAAATATATATGTGACATATATGATCTATTAACTACATTAATCAAGGTCCCTAAGAAGTGTATGATATTAAGACAAGAATTAGACATGCAAGAGATGTATTTGTGAGAGTGTCAGAGAACGAAGAGGGTGCCAGGAGGGTCAGGAGATGAAGAGGAGACAATGAATGCAAACATCGTTGGAGGCATCGGGCTGCAAGATGGTTTCAGAGGCTTAACAAGACTGCTGAGGGCCCCTGAAGGCAAAGATGCCCTTCAGGGGACTTTGCATCTTCCAGGTCACACTCCATCCTTGCTAGGAGCATCCTGTAGGTCTTGGTAGGCCCACGGTGACAGTGACTGAGCATAGCAGCTGGATATGTTGGTTGTTTATTCTCCCTTGAGTTTGGCTGTCACAGTTCATCCTTTGCACTGTGCAATTCGACTTCTCCACCCAGAGTGGAACAGGAGCCCTCTGTGTTTCCTGTGGGCTGTCCTTCTGGGAGAAATCTGAAGATAAAGGTCAACAGAACTCCTGTTGCTTCAGTTGGTCTCTGAGCTAGAACTGCATTCGCCCTCTGTCTCTTTCACTATCCATCCTAAATTACCTTTGCTTTCACCTTGGTAGATCTCGACGGCTTAGCTTATAGTGTGAGTCAAACCTTGATTCCTGGGAAATGTGAACCTTTGGTAATAGTATCCTCTTCCTTCAGTTATAGTGAGGTAACAGGAGGAGGGGTTCCCAGGGGCACCAGTAGATGGCCTTACTGTGTAGATTCAGCTGTATCTCCTCTCCTCGTGCTGCTCACAGCCTGTTGCTTCAACCACTCTAGTGACTCCTCCTCTGAGGGTCTCTGGTCCCAGGGGCTCAAAAGTGCCCTTTTGGTGTCCACGGTCTCCCCTCGCTGGAGACCAGCTCTTCAACCTTTCAAAGTCCGGAGACTATGAATCACAAGATGCTTATGGGCTGGGGGGGGAGGGAGGGAGTGACTGGAAATGGAGCCAGTCTCTCTGCTACTGCTTGGTCTCAAATTTATTCTCCCATGCAGTTGTACAGCTCCATCCAGTGTTGTTGATGTTAGGTGTGTATGATGAATGTGTGTGAAGTGCCACGGTGTGATTGTGGAGGTCAGAGGACAACTTTTGGGAATCAGTTCTGTTCTTTAATTGTGTGGGCTCCAGGGATTAAACTTAGTTTTTCAAGCTTGTGTGGCAAGCACTTTGACACAGTGAGCCACCTCGCCAGCCCCAGAGTTCTCAAATTGAATGCACATGTTGTGTCCCAAAGAATGTTTGTGTCTCACACGGCTCCCTTTAGCTGGTACTGCAAAAAACACTGCAGTTTTATGAGGTAGCTCATCTTTTTTATTTTTATTTTTTTGTCTTTTAGAGACAGGGTCTCCCTGTAGCCCCAGATGTCCTGGAACTCACTCTGTAGACCAGGCTGGCCTTGAACTCACAAAGATCCGCCTGCCTCTGCCTCCCGAGTGCTAGGATTAAAGGCGTGTGCCACCATGCCCGATGCTCATCTTTTTTATATGTATAATTTTTATTTTATGTGTATAGGAGTGTATTTCCTGCATGTACATAAGAACACCCATGTCATGCAATGTCTGTGGACATCAGAAGAGGACATTGCGTCCCCTGGAACAAGAACTACCGAATGTTGTCAATTGCTGTGTGTGGGAACAGAACCTGGGTCTTCTGCAAGAGCAGCCAGTGCTCTCAAACACTGAGTCATCTTTCTGGCTCTCAGGTTTCTCATCTTGGATGGCTCGGGGTGCCTGATCACAAGCCTATGCCCCCCTTTCATTCTGAAGTACACTTCTTGGCCAGATGCTCTACTCTATGATGTTCTGCTCCTGTCGCTCAGCACACTCTAAGCACTCACCTCCTGGGGTACAGGACTGATTTGGTATCTCCCTTCATCTGCAAAGTCTGGCTTCAGCCACACAGGGGGTATGAAATTCACAGCAAGGCAGCTGGGGCCTTAAGTCCACTGTCCTATACCTGAGATCTAAGAGGTACAATGCTTGTCTACCAAGCCAAACACTTTGCCAAAATTTCTTAGGGTGTTACCTTTTTTCCTAGAATAAAAGTTTCTGGATTAGAATAATATAATCTAAAATAATGAATCTTATTCATAAGGATTTGATGCTAGGATCCACATACAAGGGAGACCATACATTATTTATTTTTCTGAGTCTGTATTATTTTGCTTAGTATAATAATTTCTAGTTTCGTCCATTTCCCTGCCAGTTTCAAGACTTCATCTTCCCTCACCAATGTACCCCGTCTTCATTACCCACTTGTAAGTTGATTGCTTCCATTTCTTACTATTGTGAAAAGAGCAGCAACAAACATGGCTGCACAAGTTTCTCTGCAGTAGGATGAGTCTTTAGGGTATATGCCAAGTGGTAGATTCATCTTTAGTTTTTTTAAGAGTTCTCCACACTGCTTTCCATAGGGGTCGCACGAGTTTGCAATCCCACCAGTAGCGAATGAGCATTCCCCTTTACGTCATTGCCCATGCCTAAGTAGCACAGTCGCAATGCAACCTCTACACCTAAGGCTCATGGGACATAGAACAAGGGGTGAAGAGGACACTAATGAATCTCTCAGTCCTCATTAATGAAGCTTCCTCATGCAAAAGAGACAGAAACACAAAAGGTCACAAATGGGAAAAACATAGATGTTGAGAATCTGAAGAATGCTGGTCTTTAGACAGGACTCCTATATTAAACTTTACCCACACAGGGCTCAGGAGCTATTGCAGAAAAGGGGGGCAAAATGACTATAAGAACGATGTGAGGAGGTGTGTCACCATACGGAAACAGAATCCTGCAAGCTCCTAGGACCTTGTGAACCTACACCAATAGTGTCAACATGGACAAGACCCATACAAACTCAACCAGACAAAAACCCAGTGTAGAACTGGAAAAATGGATAGCATACTCCAATCTTAGCTGAAGAAATATTGGGAATTGATTATTGCTGGGTGAGGATGAGCTGACCATCCTAAAGGGAGGGACTCTAGATAGGATGACTAGATTTCAGTAGATGAAATTGTACTGTGGAACATTTGTGGACACTAACAAGACACACTAGCCCTTAATAAAAATGATAGAATGTATGAATTTCAGTGTGGGGGGGGTCTATGGGAGGGTGCCAGAGGGGAAGGGTCTATACAGATGATTAGGATCGATTGATATGTTCCGTATGAAATAACACAAAAAGTCAATGAAAAAAATTTAAAAATAAAATAATGAATCTTGTATTGGGGGTAGAATTCAGTAGTAGATCATTTGCCTAGTATGCTCAGGGCCTTGGGTTCAATCCCCAGAACTAAGAAAAATAAGAATTTTCTCCCCACTTTTAGTTTTTTGCTTATTTGTTCTATTTTCTTATTGTTAGATTGTATTGTCTCATAGTTCCAGTTGTAGCTCAATGGTAGAGCACTTGCCTATAAAGTCGAAGACTCTCGGTTCCTTCCTTGAGATGCACACACACACACACACACACACACACACACACACACCACTCACCAATGTTAGCAAACCTAGTGAGCAGCCTTGTCTTCTTTCATCTTGTGTCACTACAAGCACCTTGAGCTAACTTACCCTTTATAAATTTTGTGTCTTCAGTCCCCTTCCAGTCAAACAGTGTATTCCCATAAACACTTCATGGTCCTATGGCTCAGGACCTCCCAAGCCTTTATGTTCTGCCATGTGTGATCCTGGTACCTCTGTTATAAAACATTTAACTGTATTCTTTGGGAATTTCTTACATGCATACATTACACTTTGATCATGTCCACCATCACCGTCCCCATCAATTCTTCCCAAACCCAGCCTCGACACATCCCCTCCTAATTGTGCATCTTCCTCTTTTATTAAATAGTCCAATTTGTGGTATCTGTATGCTCACTGGGAGTGGGGCCATCTACAGGAGCGTGGGCAAGCTGGAATGTTGACTGGCTGGACCTTGTCCAAGTCTTGTGCTTGCAGCCACAACTGCTGTGTGTTCACCAGTGCAGTGGCTTAGAAGAAACTGTTTCATGTCAGTCCTTACCACCCTGTTGAACTTTTTCTTTTTTATTGTGCATTTTTACATTTCTAATTATTGTTCTTCATCCAATTTAGGGTCCCCCACTGCATCAAGCTCCCATCAGAACTTGTGCATTACAACATCCATATTAAGTCCTGTCCAGTCAAGCTTTTGAGCCCAGATGTCTTTCTTTGCAAATTCATCTGCAGGAATCTAGTCAGCACATCTAGAAAGCTCTAGTAGTGCTCAGTCCCAAGGCCAGCCCACCACCCATTTCTTTTGCTCCACTCTGGGAACTTATCTGAGTTGGCATGGGTCCTGTGCCTGATGCCAACATCGCCACAAGTTCACCTGTGCAAGCTTCCAGCAGTCCCAAAGCCTGTTTCCCTACGTTCATTCACTGGCTCTGGCTTGTACAATCCTTCTGCCCCCTCTTCTGCAATGGTCCCCGAGTTGTGGGTTGGTGAGGTTTAATACAGGAGTCCTATCCAGAGACACACACTCGGGAGGTTCCCATTCTTTGAGACTTAGCCTTCTATTGCAGCCTTCTTCGTGCATTGCACTCCACTTTTAACTGTGCCGTCCAACTTTGTTAACTATAGATACAGTGTTGTACAGAAACTCTCTAGAACTTGTGCATTTGGCTTAACTGAAACTTGATTATTGTTGATGAACAAAGAAATGCAGCATGCATCCAGGGGACTGTGAGTGTTAGAGAAAATGGAAGCTCCTCAATATGGAACAAGCTGAACCTTGAGAACATTACACTGTTTAAGAACAAATGCTGAAAGATTCTGTTTAATACGATTTGTATGTCAAGGTGCTGATGGGTGGTTGACACATGCTGAAAAGAAAAAAAAAAAAAAACAACAAGGAGAGTGGATATCAGTCATTTAAAACTAGACACGCTACAAAACCCAGAAGAAAACATTAAAACTCAGCTATCCCATGATTTTAACACAGAAAACATTATTCCACTTGAAATGACTGAAGTTTGAGAAAATACCTCCTTTTCCCTATTACAGACTGTTTGCTCCAGGTGCTTAGGAAATCTGCGCTGAGAATCGGCCAAAACAGAGCATATCCTGCACACACCAGAGTCATGCTGACTACACTTGCTTCTCTAAAGCTTTCCTTGCTGCTGAAGACCAGCAGTTCTCAAAGCTTCAGGATGCTGGGAGAGAATCCCCTGCAGGGCTTGTTAAAGCACAAATTGCCAGCTCTCTTCTTAGAGACTCAGATTCAGCGGATCAAGGGTGACATTCAGGACTTTGTATTTCGCAGATTTCCAGACATCACTGCCATCGCTACCCTAGGCTAGGAAGGAACTGCATGTTCAGATACATTACTGTCATCCTCACATACACAGAGGAGAAGCCAGAACTGCACTTGTCAGAGTTGCACACCAGTTTACAGGAGTCACTTCCTCATTATCCTTTACGAGGCTTGAGTATTTATTGCCTCAATGTTTCATATGGTCCAGCATAAGGGCTACTGCATCCACCTCTGAGACAGAAGAGTCTGTATGCTGAATTCAGCCCAACATGGGAAACCATATGCACCAGTACTGAAAAGCCTAAAGCTTAAAAGTTAGAAAGCTGGCTCATGACGAGCCTCTACAAGTCACAAGTCAAGTGCCATTTCATACCGTTAAGTGTAATGCCCAGTCTTATACATTCTGATGATGCCAAAGGCATTTGGGAAAGAACATACCTGTTTTGTAAATTTTTTACTTAAATTTTAATTGAATTTTTGTGATTTTTCATACATTTTTATGGTAAATACTCTTCCCTATGTACATCTCTATTACTGCCCCTCCTCCCAATTTAGTATCCCTCTATAATACATATATATAATATATAATTTTTTTTTTTTTTTTATCTTTTTATTTATCTATCATATATATATATATATATATATATATATATAATGAAAAATATACGGTCTATAGAGTCTCATTTCTGTCCCCAAATGTGCTTCAATGTGGGTCCATCCACTATCCTTGAAAGAGACTGTCTTTCCCACTTCCAAAACTCACTGCTTGCAGATAGTTCCTCAGATAGGGTTGGGGTTTCTTACCCATTTCTCCACATCGATGCTGGGGTTTTGTCTGGTTGAGCTTACAGTGACTGACCTGTGCATTCTGTTACTGCTGCTGTGAGTTCATACGAGTAACTGAGCGGTTGTCTGGAAGACTGTTCCCTTGTGGTCATCCTCCACCTCAGGCTCTGCCCATCCTTCCACCCCTCTTCCACAATTGTCCCAGGGCCTTGGGAGGCAGAAGTTTGATACTGGTGTCTTATTCGGGGATAATCACTCTGAAGGCTCTTGTTCTGTGCATATTGGCCACTGTGGGTTTCTGTGTTAATCACCATCTGCTCTATAAGGAAGCTTCTCTGGTGAGGTTGAGCAGTGCATTAATCTTGTGATATAATAATAAGTCATTAGAATTCAGTTTAATACTAAAACTATTTAGGATAAAACCAGTATTAGCCTCTCCCCTATGCCCTGTGACCTGTCTACCCTCAGGTTCCTAGGTGTGATTTCAAATGTCAGGTCAAGTACTCATTCTATTCTACAGAGTACCTTAAATCCAATTGGAAAGTGGTTGGTTACTTTTTTATTAGCATACAGAATAACAGGTTTCCTTGTGACATTTGCATAAAACTTAGTTTTGGCTAACCACCCCCATTCCACTTATCTCCTCCATCTCCCTAGCCCTTGTCCCCCTGTCAGAGATACTTGCTCATCCATGGTTATGTTTTCTGTTTTCACAATAGCTAGAAAATGAAGTTAGTCTACATGTCTGTCAACAGATGGATGGGTAATGAAAATAGGATACATGTGAACAATGGAATTTTATTCAACTACAAAGAAAAATTAAATCATGAAATCTTCAGAAAAATGGATGGAATATACTACATGATTTGAATTATTACATATTTGATATATATATATAATATTATAATATATAGATACTACATATTATTATTATTGAAGTGTGAGTGTGTCCAGGAAACTACATAGGGGTCCATCAGATGGGAAGGAGAATGGAGTGGGGAGAAGCAGGGGCAGAAGAATATATCTCTTTTTTAATGTTTTTGTGTTCTACTGTGAGGCTTTAATTTTGCAATGATGATTACACTTGGATTTGAGTCCCTTGTAGTTTGAAACGTATCTTCTGCCTGCCACGCCTTCCTCAGCACCTCGTGTAATGTTCTCTCATTTTCACTCTGACTCTGTCTGAATTATCCTTCCATCCTAGGAAATTCTGTGCCTTCCAGTCTTTCAACGACTGACTGAGAAGTTTTAATGTCATAGTTTATTAACCAAAATGAGGAGTTACTAATCCTTATTCTCTTTTTATGAACCCTCGAGCATAACCCTGTGCTTTTCAATTCAGTCATATTTTTTATATTTCATTTATTTTTGTATGGTATGAGTGGTACTGTCTGCATGAGGTTTTGTGCACCCGTCGCGTGCAAATGCCGCGGAGGTCAGAAAGACATGGACCTCGGATCCTCCTGGAACTTGGAGTCTCTGGAACTACTCTCCTGGAATTGGAGTTCAAGACAGTTCTCAACCACCATGGGGCTGGGATCGAACCCGGGTCCTCTAAGAGTGTCGGGCGCTCAACCGCATAGGGGCCATCTCTCCAGCCCTTGCTCTTCAATATTAATCTGCTCACCAGCCAAGAAAAAATCAGATCAAGTGCTGGATATGCAAATTCCCTGAGCATTACATAGTGCATACATGTGCGTATTTAATTTATTTGTGATTTTTATGTTACCTGTGTTTGCATAGCTCAAGGGTCAGTCCTAAAGGACAAAACTTGAAGATATGATGTCCCTCCAAATCCACCTTGGGTTCCACCAAACAAACTTAAGTCATTAGTTGATCATGCTCAGTCAGCCAGTATTTCTTAAATTTAAATAGCATTAGATGTACCCAGAAGGCTTGAGATTTGGGATTTCAGTTGTTTTTGCTGCCTAACTTATCCTACACTGTCTCAGAGGGGCATGAACACATTATAAGTAGACATCAGAAAAGAGTAATTCAGAGCTAGCAGGCAGGCTTGGTGTTCCACTCACTGATTTATCTCTCCGTCCCTCAAAGTGAAATAAATAAAATAAAATTTAGACATCCCTTTTCATTCAGTGCTGGGAACCCAACCCAGGGCTCCATGCCGTGGCTGGCCAAGTTATTCTACCAGCGTGAGCTTACATCCCCCTGACCCAAAATTTCAAGATATTTTTGTATGGGCTTTTGTGGTGATAGTGATGGCAGTATGTAAGGTATTGTGACTCTTGAAATTATATTCACTTAAATTTCAAGCTTATAAAAATTTCCACAAGAAATCTTATTATGAAATATTTGGGTTCAGGTTAAGAAAGCACGTGACTTTCAATTGTTTATTATGAATCCTAAGAAGCTGGTGATTGATATTGGAACTTGAAATAGTTGGCTGGGACGAGAGTGGCTAGCCGGTAGAGACACGACCGAGCTCTACAGGAAGGGATCCAGGGTTCGATCTCCCAGACCACATGGCTGGATGACGGCATTTGAAAACTCCAATTCCAGGAGATATACTCCAGTTCTCAGGGAATCCAACACCCTCTTCTTGACCGTCGCAAGGCATTGCGCAGACACGGGGCGCACAAACTTGCACAGACATACATTGATGACACATACAGAAAATATAATAAGATGGGGGTCGTAGGTGAGGGTGGCTAGCATGTGCTTTAATCCTAGCAGCTTATGGCAGGAAGGCAACGCGAATCTCTGTGATGTCGAGTGCAGGCGCTGTCTACAGAGTAAAGTTCCTAGGACAGACCAGGAGCTACAGGGAGAGGCCGTGTTCCAAAAAGACCCAGAAAAAAAAAAAAAAAAAAAGAAAAGAAAAGAAAAGAAAAGAAAAGAAAAGAAAAGAAAAGAAAAGAAAAGAAAAGAAAAGAAAATAGTGTCCCATGGTCTTGCAGCTTCCGTTTTTCCTGGATGAAGACTGCTTCTCTAATTATCGTCTTCCCTGTAAGTCATGTCTTCTCTCTACTGGCTTTTAAGTTATTTTCATTATCTTTGGCCCTGCATAAGTTCAGATGTAAGTTTTATGGATTTATCATTGTGCTTTCTGAACCAAGCAGTGGCCTACAATATCTAATTGAAAAAGTTTCAGCCGTCTTCTCTCCCTGGACACTGAGCCCAGGGCTTTGAACATGCAAGGTGAATGCTGTATAGCAGCTGGGCACCCCTGCCCCCTCCACTGTCTTTATGATCCTCTTATGAAGCTGTGACTAGATGTCCCTGTACCCGTCTCATTTTTCTCTATCTTCACAACTTCTCTTTTACCTTCCTTCTCTCATTATTATTCTGTGCTGCATTTTATGTAATGCTTACATTATTTCTTCATTTGTGTGTTTCTATTTACTATTACTCTGCATATTAATTTACTCTTTTTTACTTTTCTATTTATTGTCATATGGACTTTTGTTTCTAGAAGCTTTTCACCCTTTTGGAAACCTACAATGTTTGTTATGGTCTTGTTTATATTTTTTATTTTTTGGTATTTTCAGTGACAGTTTTCTTTTTATTAATAAAATTAGTTTGAAAATAAGACACATCTATTTTTTATTTTTTTGGTATTTTCAGTGACAGTTTTCTATTAATAAAATTAGTTTGAAAATAAGACACACCTAATCAGTCGTCTCCAGCATGGCAAAACATAGCTAGCATAGCATTTACTCTTTAGCCATTTTTAATCGTATCTAATGACAGAGTTTATTCCTTATTTACCTCATAATTTTCAAGGGAGTGTCTCTTGTTTTAAAACATTACTCAGTATGAGAATTTCATATAGGTATATAAAGTATTTTGATCACATCCATTCCCCCATTCCTCCCTGAACCAGTTCGTTGTTCTCCCAAGTTCCTCTATATTCTTGGTTGTGGGGTTTTTTTTGTTTTTTTTTTTTTGTTTGTTTTTTGTCTTTTCGAAACAGGGTCTCCCTGTATCCCCAGGTGTCCTGGAACTCACTCTGTAGACCAGGCTGGCCTTGAACTCACAAAGATCCACCTGCCTCTGCCTCCCAAGTGCTAGGATTAAAGGTGTGTGCCACCACGCCCGGCTCCAAGTTCCTCTATTCTTTTCACAACCTACTGAGTGTGAATTCTGCAACAGCAAGATGGTTCACAATGTTGTTTAACAATTACCACTATCATCTCAGCGTGTTTTCATCACCCCAAACTAAAACTGCTATTAAACAATAGCTTCTTATTCTTCTTACCTGGTCCCTGGCAACCACGAATCTATATCCTGCATCTCTGAACCGACTGCTTTAGATACAACGGAGGTAGAAACGTGATATTTTCCTTTTGTGTTTTGTCAGCTTCACTTAGCATAACAACTTCATGATTCATTCTTGTGGTAGCATCTATGCCCATTCTATCCACTCTTAGGTCTGAATAATATTCTCTGGTGTGGACCACATTTTGTTTATCCACTTACCCAAAGATGGGCTTTTTTATAGTTTTCTAACTTCTGACTGCTATGAACATTGGTACACAAATAGTCAAATATATCTTCAAGTGCCTGCTTTAAATTCCCATGGCATATATACTCAGAGGTGGAATTGTTAGATCATAGTGCATTTCTGCTTATTTCCTGAGGAATTACTAAACTGTTTCCACAGCAACATTCCCATCAGTGATGCACAGAAATTTCCAACTTCTCCACATCCTCTTTAGATTTTGCTTTCTGTGTTTTGATGTCAGGTGATTTCCAAGGAATGATTTTCAACACTGTTATCAAAATGTCCCCCTATGTTTTCTCCAAAGATTTTTCAGTTCTCATATTCACATATTTGATCCACTTTGATTTGATTTTTTACATGAATAAGGTGAAAGCCGAACTTCACTATTTTTTTCATTCACGTACCCAGTTTCCCCAGCACCCTTTCTAAAAAAAAAAAAAAAAAACTGTCATTTTCATATTGAGTGGTATTGACAGCCTTGTTGAAAGTCATTTGACCAGGTATTTATAAGCATTTATTTCTGCATCCCTATTCCATTCCACTAGCTGATGTTTGCTTACTGTAGCTTTGCAGGAAGTTTTGAAAGGAAGTTTGGATCTTCTAATTTGTTTAACCTTTTCAAGATTTCTTTAATTACTTAAGGTTCCTTGAGATGCAATATAGGTTTTAGGAAGGATTTTCCTTTATTTTTAAAAGCATTGCCTTTGAGATTTTGATAGGCTTTTGCTTTCAACACCCGATTCTGTGTCTTACCTACTATCTCTGTGCCTACGTCACGGAGGGAACAAGTGATACATTGCCCTGTTTCCTTGTGTTCCTGTGTCTTAATTCCCTACTGAGATCCTGTGATTTATGATTATGAGATCATAAACTCTGAAACTTTATCTGTGGCAATTTTTAACTGGAAATGTAAAGTATATTTCTCCAGGGAGGATTACAATTCCTACTCTAGTAGCTTAGGGATGGCCTATATATCCTGGGAACTTTATATTTTGTCTTTACTTTTTGAGGACAGAGGTTAAGACTGTAAAAACTCATAGAAATATAATCTTGGGCATAAGGATTCTTTGGGTGAACCATTTTATTTTGTATTAAAAATTTTTGCATAATTTAAACTAAGTTGAAGAGAGTTAAGAATCTATACTTGTGTCAAATATATATATATATATATATATATATATATATATATATAATTTGACAACAGTGAACATCTTTGAGGAGTCCAGCTTTATGCAGTGATCTCCCATCTGCATGTGTCCTTGGCTTTATTTTCTGTTTGTGTGTCTTATCCTTAAAAACTATATTTTTATCCCTAAAATCCTGGAACCCTTACAAAAACACAAGCTGCCTGGCAGGTGGCACATACCTATGATCTCAACACTTGGAAAATGGTAGGAGGACGATCAGGAGTTCAGAGTCATTCTTTTTTTTTAATATATATTTTGTACAAGATTATCAAATATAGACCCGTGTTCCACACCCTATGCCCCCACCCCACCAGAGCTCATGAATTCTGCCAAACATGCTTTTCATCTCTTTCTCAGTCTTTCTCGATATTCTCCATGTGGAAGTTGACTGTTTTGAGCAGAAGTTCACTGTTTCAGTCAGTTCTTTGATGCAGTCCTTTCTGTTGTTGTTTCCACTATGCATCACTCCCAACTGCTTGGACAAAAGCTCAAGGGGCCATGCACAAGAAATACTTACAACTAGGTAATTGGCACTAGCATCCACAGATGAAGGATACCATTCATCTTTTGTTTTTCTGGGACTGTGTTACTTCACTCAGCATGATGTCTTCTAGCTCTAGCCATTTCCTGCAAAGCTCATGATGTCATCTTTCTTTACTGCTGCATAGAGGAGTTCAGAGTCTTTCTGGAATACATGGTGAGTTTGCAGGCAGCCTGGGCTACCTGAGATCCTGTTACACACACACACACACAACAACAACAACAACAACAACAACAAAACAAAAACAAAACAAAAAAAAACCCAAAGCAACCAAAGAAAAAAAACCACAGTGCAGGTCCCTGGGGGTTGACATGACATGAAAGTGGGGAGGATGGGGAGGGGACCCTGGCCCCTCTGCATTTGCTCCTCTGTGACTGCTTTTAACTTTCCAGCCAGGTGCATCTGTGTTTAAAAACTTGGGTCCTAAATGTATTTCATGTGTTGCTCTGAGATCTTAGATCTGGATGTCTCCTCTTTCCTGTTCCCAGTACTGGAACCCTGGGAATCACTTTCCGAGTTTAATAAAAAAAAAATTTCTGTTTTATTTACTTGCAATTCACGTTTCTTTGTTTTGAATATTACCATTTTCTCCTTCCTTGATGCTGGTCTTTGTGCTATTTTAGTGTTTATGAATTAAATGCTTACTGTGTTGAATTCTTTTCAATTTAGTAATGAAAGCTTTCATTTGACTTTAGGTAAAGGGTAACCTTTCCCCATTGGTTTTAATAAATATTTTCTTATTTTTGTTATTTTCTAAAAAGCATATAATTAAAAATTTTATTCTTTCTCTGAACTAACCTCTGTGTAATGGAATGTTGTTTAATTTCTAACTGGTTTCCTCACTTTGTTTTGATTACTTTTTGTGATTAATTTCTAGCTTTAATGCAGTATTGCCAGAGAATATGGCCTCTACAGTTTCTGCCATATAATTAAATTCTGTAAACATTACATGAACACTTACAAAGGTGTATTTTCTGTTAGATGTTAATATAATTATGTAAGCATTTTTATTAATCTTACTATACTATCTAAACTATTATATCTGGTTTGTTTTCTCCATTTCCTATTTTACAACATACAGAGAAAAGTATATAGAAGTCTGTCATAATAATTGTTTTTTATAAAATTTTAGTTAATGTCTAAGAGATTTTTGCCTTATTACTAGTCTTTTAAGATATATGACTTTTCTAAAATTTGGAATTAATTTTTTTCAATTAGAAAAGACATTTTTGCAATGTTTCTGCCATAAATTCTATTTTCTCTATTGCAATTATCAGTCTTGAAACATTTTCTTTTATCGTTGTTCTGCTGTTTTATTAATACTGCACATCTGTAGTTTATTTTTAGCTTATGAACTAGTTCATTATTTGATATAATTTATTTATTGGATAGCATGTCTAAGCAGTGTTAGGCTGCTTACAGTTACTCATGAGCAGTGTAGTTATTAATATTTTATATATATGAATATGAATGTCCAAGATTCTTTCAGTGGAACATGAATAGAAATCAATATATTAACATGTTGAATATGCACATATGTTTTTCTTTTTATTAACAGCATTTTCTTTAAGAAATAACATAATTACATTGAAAGACTTTGTATAGGTTGGAGAATTTTGAAAGAGAGTGAATGACAAACTCACATTGTAGTAACAGTGACAAATTCCATATTATTGTTACAGCATGGTAGTGTACTTTTGCCAGTAATTAATGTTCAGAAATTATAGTAGACATAGAATTTTAGATTTATGTTCTAAGATATAATTACATATTTAGTTTTAAGAATATAACAGTTTGGTTTAGTTATTATACTTCTTTCTTTCTATTTCCTTTTTCTTTTGTTGCTGTTATTCCCTTTAATGATATAATAGATATATAGATATAGATTATATATATTACACATATATACCAAAATGAGTCTGAAAATAAGTTATAGATTAATTCTAAAACGTATTTGGAATTCACATTTTAACAGTAATTTTGCATGCAGTCAGAAAGAAATATAACTTTATATTTCCAAATTACATAGAAAGTTGATGTATGTTTTAGTGTACTTTCAAAAAAGAGATTGATTCTTTCTCATAAATCCTAGAACTTGGGAAAATAGAGACATAAACTTCAAGTTATATCTATAGTAGCATCAGACTTGACTTACATATAAGAATTTGGGGGCTGAAGAGATGGCCTAGCGGTTAAGAGCACCGACTGCTCTTGCAGAGGACCCAGGTTCGATCCCCAGCACCCACATGGCGGCTGAGAACCATCTGTAACTCCAATTCCAGGGGAATCCGAGAGAGACCCTCTTCTGACCTCCGAGGCATTGCAGGACACGAGTGCACAAACCTACATACAGACAGTACATTCATACACATAAAAAAAATAATAAAATAAAAAAATTAAAAAAAAAGAATTTGGTGCTAGGGTCCACAAATTAGGGACTTCATTCATCTTTTGTCCTTTTGGCACTGTTACTTCACTTAGCATAAGGACTTCTAGCTCCATCCATTTACCTGCAAAGTTCATGATGTCATCTTTCTTTACCACCACATAGAATTCCATTGTATAGATGTACCACATTTTCATTATTCACTCATCAGTTGAGGGACACGTGAGTTGCTCCCAGCTCTTCACTATTGTGAAGAGAGCTACAATAAACGTAGTTGTACATGTATCTCTGTAATATGATGAATCTTCTGGGTATATATCCAGAAGTGGTATGACTGGGTCAAGTGATGGGTTAATTTTGAGCCTTTTGGGAGTTCTCCACACTGTTTTCCATGTTTCTACAGGTTTGTTTTTGTGCCAGGACTAGTCGTTTTTATGACTGTAGCCCTGTAATATAGTTTGAAGACTGATATGGTAATACACCTGCATTGCTCTTTGCGTTCAGGGTTGCTTTGGTTGTCTGGGGTCTTGTTTTTCCGTATGAATTTTAGGATGTTTTTTTCTAATTCTGTGAAGAAAGTCATGGGGATTTTAATTGGGATTGCATTGAATCTGCATATTGCTTTAGGTAGGATAGCTGTTTTTACTATATTAATTCTTCCAATCCATGAGCATGGGAGGTCCTTGCATCTTCTGATGTTTTCGTCTATCTTCTTCTTCAAGGATTTAAATTTTTTCATCGTAGAGATCTTTAGTGTCTTTGGTCAGGTTTCTTCCAAGACTTTTTTCCCCTTGAGGCTATTGTGAATGGGAAGGTCTCTCTGTATTCCTTCTCTAATTGCTTGTTTTTGGCATAAAGCAAGACTACTGATTTTTCTAGATTAATTTTGTAACCTGCCACTTTCCTGAAACTGTTAATCATTTCCAGGAGTTTTCTGATGGAATTTTTGACATCCCTTAGGCATACTATCATGCCATTCACAAAAAAGGGATAGTTTGACTCCCTCTTCTCCAAGTAGTATTCCTTTGATTTCCTTTTTTTTTTTTTTTTATTTTATTGCTCTAACAAGCATTTCCAGCACTATTGAAAAGGAATGGAGATGGGGCAGTGTTGCTGGGTTCCTGAATTTAAGGGGAATGCTTCTAGTTTTTTCCCCATTTAGAGTGATGTTGGCTGTTGGTTTGTTGTGTATGGCTTTAATTATGTTGAGGAATGTTCCCTCCAGTCCAATTCCCTGTAGGACTTTAAAAATTAAGGCATGTTGGATTTTATTGAAGGCCTTTTATGGATCAATTGATATGATAATGTGTTTTTTTCTTTCAGTTCATTTATGTGCTTTATGACATTTATTGATATATGCACATTGAACCATCCTTGCACCTCTGTAAATCCAACCTGATCATGGTGGATGATCTTTTTGATGTGTGCCTGTAAAAGTGGTTTGCAAGTATTTTGTTGAAAATTTTTGCACCCATGTTCATTAAACAAATGGGTCTATAGTTTTCTTTTTGGTTTTGATATTTCATAGTGATGCTGGCTTTGTAGAATGAATCTAGGAAATTTCCCTCTGTTTCTATCCTTTTGAATAATTTGAGTAATAGTGGTTGTAGGTTCTCTTTAAATGTCTTATAGAATTCTGCTCTAAATACATCTGGGCCTGGGCCTTTTTTTAGTTTCAAGGTTTTCTATTACTGTTTCAGTTTCCTCATATATCATGGGTCTGTTTAAGCTGAGGATCTCATGTATTCTATCAGACTACAATGCAATAAAGGTTAATATCAACACCAGAAGAAGCCCTGCTATCTGCAAGAGCTCATGGAGACTAAACAACATACTCCTAAATAATGAATGGGTCAAGGAAGAAATAAAGAAATAAAAGTGTTCCTAGAATTGAATGAAAAGAACAATACAACACAACAAAACCTATGGGACACTTTAAAAGCAGTTGTAAGAGGAAATTTATAACTCTAAGTGCCTACGAAAAAAAAAAAAAAAGAAAAAAAAAAAGAAACAGAAAGTGCACAAATAAATGACCTAACATAGCAACTAAAAACACTTGAGAGATAACAAATGAATCCCAAACCCAACAGACAAGAAGAAATAACAAAAATCAGAGTGGAGGTCAATGAAATAGAGACAAAGATAACAATACAAATAATTAATTAATCCAAGAGCTGGTTCTTTGAAATAATAAACAAGATAGAACTCTAGCTTAGTTAACCAAAAGAAAGAAAGAGCAACTCCAAATCAACAAAATTAGATATGAAAAGGGAAACATCACAACAGATAATGATAAGATCCAGACAATCATATGAGAATACTTCAAAAATCTATATTCTATTAAATTTGAAAACCTATGAGAAATGGATGAATATCAGAAATCATAGAAAGCACCAAAGCTTAACCAAGAAAAAAATTTCAATTAAATTTACTGAAGTATTTCTATTTTACTTTCTTTTTTTAAATTTTATTTATTTTTGTATGTGTAAAAATGTACTGTCTGCATGCAGGTCTGTGCACCCGTGTTGTGCAATGCCGCGGAGGTAAGAAGAGGGTCTCAGATTCCCCTGGAACTGGAGTTCTCCTGGAATTGGAGTTTCAGACGGTTCTCAGCCGCCATGTGGGCACTGGGGATCGAACCCGAGTTCTCTGCAAGAGCAGTCGGTGCTCTTAACTACTAGGCTATCTCTCCAGCCCTATTTTACTCTTTCTTGACACCTAGTTTATATAATATGCATTTTCCTATTGAAAGTGTACACGTAATTATCTTCAATATGTACAGAGTTGTCCAAAGAATATATTTCCAGCAGAAACCCTGTACCCTGGTCCCTTTTCAGATTTCACTTCACTCTCCACCCCTGAATCTCAGGAACAACTTATCTTTCCAGTTTGCTTGTTGAAAACATTTCATATAATTTGAAGTATGAAATACCCAGTATTGTGTGAGTAGCTTCTTTTCCAGGCTGTTGTTTTCAAGATCATTCTACATTGAAGGATATACCAGCATTTTCTTCTTCTGTGTTGATGAGAGATACCATATATATAGAAACACTACATTTTATCTGTTTTTGTTTCCTCCCCCACTGGTGATGAGCACATGAAACTTTCCATTTCTGGACCATTGTGAATAATGTTGCACTGGATGTTTATGGGAAAGATTTGCCTGAATTATGATATCATTTCGCTGGCATATATACCTATGAGACATATTTTAGCTCTATTTTTAATTCTTTGAAAAATTGCCAAATTGCTTTCCAATGAGGTTTCAACATTGTATAATCCAATCAACTACCTTTCTGATTATAGGAGTCTTAATGTACGTGAAGTCCTGTCTCACTGTGGCTTGATTTGCAATTCCCTGATGGTTCATGATGGTCAGCTTCTCTTCATGTACTTAATGACAGTGTGTATATTCTTTGGAGAAATGTCTATTTGATCCTTTACTCAAATTCTAATTGGGTCATTTGTTTATTATTGAATTATTTATATATTCCAGATATAAATCTATAATCATATACAATTTGCAGATATCTTCTCCTACTCTGCTCATGGAGTTCTTGATGATGCCCCTTGAAGCATTAGCAGTTTCTATGTGCATGGAGTACTATGTGTATGTTTTTCTTATTACTTGTGGTTTTGGTATCCAGCCTAATTCAAAAATAAAATGATTATTTGTGGGGGCTGGAGAGATGGCTCAGCAGTTAAGGGCACTAGATGTTCCTGCAAAGGATACAGGTTCAGTTCCCAACACCTATGTGGCAGCTACAACTGTCTATCACTCCAGTCCCAAGGGATCCAATGCCCTCTTCTTATCTCTTCAGGCATTGCATGACATGGGTGCACTCATTTACGAGCAGGCAAAATATTCATACACATAAAATATTTCCTTTTATAAGGATTTCATATTCAACTAACACTAAAGGCCTTTTGAAAAAGTCATCCAGAGAGAGGAGGCAGCGGCACCTGGGGAACAGGTGAGCCCAACACCAGGCAGTCTCATCACAGCCCTGCGCATGGCCTGCTGCCTCCCAACCAGCCACACCTGGCCCAGTGTGCACAGCGGTGGGGTGCAATCACCCAGATAGGTGAACACCCACCAGGCCCAGAGGGCACAACAATCGCCCCCAAACCTCTTGAGCTACAGTGAGGGTATCCCATTAGAACAGCTGTAGCAACACCCAAGCACAAAGCATGTGCATGCTCAGCAGGGAACCGAACTGATTGTTAACTCCGGATTTCAGGAGACTGTCCAGACCAGAAAGAGAAGAGCTAGCTGAACCTCCCAATATATGACCAAAAGTGAAAACTGAAAACCTAGCACACCTGCCCTCCATAAACTAAGGAGAAGACAATGAACGCATCTGCGTTCGTTGGAAACAAGCAAAGTAGGCATTCAATGCAGAGAAGAAACATTTGAGATTCGCACCAGCATACAAACAATAAAACAAACCCACATGCCAAAACCACAAAGAAAAACAACATGGGAAAAGCACATAATAAATATCCACTAAATGCTACCAGTCCTATAGAAGATCCCTGTAACAAAATCTCCCTGGGAGGAACCCAGGACATGGATCTTAGAAGAACAATCATAGATATAATCAAAGAAATCAAAGAATATGAACAACAAATCAGAGAACCAAAGGGAGAGAATAAAATAGGAAGGAACTGGAGGGGAAGAAGAGAGGACAAACTCTGAAAGGAGCTAGAGGGAAAGAGTGACAAACTCTAGAAGAAAATAGAAACACTGAAAAGATCCCATACTGAAATGAAAAGGGAAACTGACCAGTGAAACAAGGAGCTACAAGAAGAGAATGACAGGCTCCCAAAGGAAGTGGAAATACTAAAGAAATCACGAGATGAAATGAAAAAAGAAATTGAACACTCATCCAATCAACAGGAAAGGATGAGAGAAAGCCTCAGAACCATATTGGATGAAGCAGAAAATAGAATATCACACCTAGAAGATAGCCAGGAAAAACTAGAAAGCTCAAACAAGATTATGGAAAATTAAAAAAAAAAAAAAAAACCACAAGAGTGGAACAATTAGGAAATGTGGGACAGACACTAGGAAAAGACCAAACCTCCACATCATAGGGATAGAGCAAGGAGAAGAATCCCAAGACAACGGTATTGATCAGATCTTCAACAAAATAACAGAAGAAAATTTCCCCAAACTGAAAAAAGACAAACCTATACAAATACAAGAACACATAGAACTCCAAATAGATAAGATCAGAAAAGAAATTCCACACAACATATAGTTAAAACACTAGATGCCCAAAACAAAGATAAGATACTGAAAGCCACAAGAGAAAAACAAGTTACATATAAAGGGAAACCAATCAGAATTACAGCTGACTTCTCAGTGCAAACCATGAAAGCCAAAAGAACGTGGACCAATGTACTCCCAGTACTAAACGACTATACATACCAACCCAGATTACTATACCCAGCAAAAATGTCAATTATAGTTGAAGGAAAAAGAAAAATCTTCCATGATGTAAACAAGATAAAAGAATACATGTAAAAAAAAAAACCTTCAGAAAATACTCAAAGCAATTCAAAGGACAGAGGAAAGGAGCACCTATCCCCAAGCAGCTGGAGAGAGAAATTAATAAAAATATAACTGTGAAAATACAAACCTAGACCAAGAATGAAAACAGAAAATAAGGTGAAAGGAAGAAACACACATATCCCAATAATAACCTTAAATATTAATGTTCTAAACTCCCCAATCAAAAGACATAGACTGGGAGAACAGATTAGGAAACAGAATCCATCTATATGATGTCTATAAGAAACCCATCTCAAGCCGGGTGTGGTGGCACATGACTTTAATCCTAGCACTGGGGAGGCAGAGGCAGGTGTATCTTTGTAAGTTCAAGGCCAGCCTGGTCTACAGAGTGAGTTCCAGGACAGCTGGGGCTACAGGGCTCAGGGGCTATAGGGAGGCCCTGTCTTGAGAAAAAAAAAAAAAGAAACCCATCTCACCTTCAAGGACAGGCACCAACTTAAAGTGAAAGGACAGAAAAAGATATATATTCCAGGGCTGGAGAAACGGCCTAGCAGTTAAGAATGCTGACTGCTCTTGCAGAGGACCCAGGTTCAATCCCCAGCACCCACATGACAGCTGAGAACCATCTTTAACTCCAGTTCCAGGGGAATCTGACACCCTCTTCTGACCTCCATGGCCCTACACAACACAGGTGCACAGACCTACATGCAGACAGTACATCCACACACATACAAAATAAATAAAATAAAAAAAGAACTTAAAAGATATTCCAAACAAACGGTACCAAAAAGCAAGCAGGAGTTGCCATTCTAATGTCAGTCAAAATAGACTTCAAAGTAAAACTAATCAGAAAACAAGAAGAGGGCTATTACATCCTTATCAAAGCAACAATTAACCATGAAGATTTCATCATCATAAATATATATGCATCAAACTCCAGTGCACTGAACTTTATAAACACAATCCTCCAAGACTTTAAGGCACAGATTAATCCCAGCACACTAATAGTGGGGGACTTCAATACCCCACTGAGCCCTTTGGATAGATCAAGAGGACAAAGAATGAACAGCGAGACATCTGAACAGAACAATACATTACTCCAAATGGACTTCAGAGACATCTATCAAATATTCCACCCAAACACCAAAGAATATACTTTCTACTCCACACCCCACAGATTATTCTCCAAAATGGACCACGTACTGGGACACAGAAAAAACCTCAACAATACAAAAAGATTGAAATAATTTCCTGCATTCTGTCCAACTATAGTGCAATAAAGCTCAATATCAACACCAGGATAAGCCTTACTATCTACAAGAACACATGGAGTCCAAACAACACACTCCTGAATAATGAATGGGTTAAGGAAGAAATAAAAAAAGAAATAAAAGCATTCCTGGAACTAAACAAAAATGACACTACAACACAACAAAACCTATGGGATACTTTAAAAGGAGTTCAAAGAGGGAAGTTTATAGCCCTGGGTACCTACATTAAAAAAAAAAACCCAGAAAGACCACAAATGGTCTAACACTGCAGCTAAAAACACTTGAGAGACAACCAAAATGAATCAAATGAATCCCAAACCCAACAGACAGTAAGAAATAACAAAAATCAGAGCAGAAATCAATGAAATAGAAACAAAGAAAACAATACAAAGAATCAATGAGTCTAAAAGTTTGTTCTTTGAAAAGATAAACAAGACAGACAGACCTCTAGCTCAGTTAACCAAAAGAAAGAAAGAGCAACTCCAAATTAATAGAATTCAGGGAAACATCACAACAATGAAAAGATCCAGACAATCATAAGAAACTTCTTCAAAAGAGAACTCTACTAAATTTGAAAGCCTAAGAGAAATGGATGAATATCTGAAATCCTGCAAATCAACAAAGCTTAACCAAGAAGAGACTGACAGCTTAAACAGACTCATAATATTTGAGGAAATTGAAAATGTAATAAAAAACAAAAATCTCCCAAGCAAAAACAAAACAAAAACAAAACAAAACAAAAAAACCCAGGCCCAGATGGTTTAATGGTAGAATTCTATAAAATATTTAAAGAGGACTTACAACCATTACTACTCAAACTGTTCAGAAGGATACAAACAGAGGGACAGCTCCCTGATTCCTTCTATGAAGTCAGCATCACCTAATACCAAAACCAGGCAAAGATACAACCAAAAAAGAAAATTATAGGCCCATCACATTAATGAATATAGACACAAAAATATTCAACAAAATACATGCAAACTGCATACAGATGCACATCAAAAAAAAAAAAAATCATCCACCATGACCAAGTTGGATTCATACCAGAGATGCAGGGATAATTCAACATATATAAATCAATAAATAATCATAAAATATATAAATGGGGGGCTGGAGAGATGGCGTAGCAGTTAAGAGCACCGACCGCTCTTACAGAGGACCCGGGCACATGGCGGCTGAGAACCGTCTGAAACTCCAATTCCAGGAGAACTCCAGTTCCGGGGGAATCCGACACCCTCTTCTGACCTCCGCAGCATTGCATGACACAAGTGCACAAACCTACATGCAGACAGTACATTCATACACATACAGAAATAAATAAAATTAAAAAAGGATCGAAAGGTTATGCCTGGACAAGCTGGCAGCCCATGAAAGAAAACAGCCAGAATTGACTAGAGACCAAGACAACAGCTCCAGAGAAAGTAGACTGTTTTGCTTCTCATCTACCTGTGCCCCTTTTCTAAGCCTAGGGAACAATCTGTGGAAGAGGAGGCGCAGTAGAATGTAAGGGCTGCGATTGGGGTGAATGGTGAAACTACAACAATATAGACTGGACACTCTTTTTTTTTTTTCTTGATTGAACATACAAGCCCCCCCTGCTGGATGGTGGGACCCATGAGCTGTGTGGGTTTGGGCACAACTGCTTGCAAATTGGTTTTACATGAAGGATGCTTGTACTCACAAATTATCACTTATTGTTAAAAAAAAATGAAAACAAAACAAAACAAAACAAAAAAGCAGAGAAAGATGCAGAAAAGTTACGGCAGAATGCATGATCTGGGAAGGGTAGGGGTGGGGTGGGGGGAAGGGAAGGGGATATATGCCTGAACTGAATTGGAAAATGATGTATGAAATACACAAAGCATCAATAAAAAAAATTGAAAAAAACATATAAATGGACTGAAAGACAAAAAACACATGATCATCTCAATAGACAAAGAAAAAGCCTTGGACAAAATCCAGCATCCCTCATGCTTAAAGTCCTAGAGCGAATTGGACTGGAGGGAGCATTCCTCAACATGATCAAAGCCATATAAGACAAACACAGAGCTGACATCATGCTAAATGGAGAAAAGTTAGAAGCATTCCCCTTAAAGGCAGGAGCCCAGCAAGGCTGGCCCCTATCAGAACCGCTCTTCAATATAGTCCTTGTTCGATCAAATAAGGCAAGAAAGGGAAATTAAGGAGTACTAATTGGAAAAGAGGAAGTCAAGCTATCCCTTTTTGCAGTTGTAAGGGATGCTAAAAACTCCACCAGAAAACTCCAGAAATTAAGTTACAGTAAAGTGTCAGGATACAAAATTAACCTAGAAAAATCAGTAGCCTTTCTTTACAGCAACAACAAGCAACTGAAGAAGGAATATAAGGAGACTTTCCCACTCACAATAGCCTCAAAAACAATAAAATACCCAGGAAAAAACTTAACCAAAGACAACAAAGATCTCTAAAACAAAAATTTTAAACCCCTGAAGAAAGAGATTGAAGAAGACATCAGAAGATGGAAAGACTTATCATGCTCAGGGATTGGAAAAATTAGTATAGTAAAAATATCCATTCTACTCAAATTAATATACAGATTCAATGCAATCCCAATTAAAATGCCTAAGAGTTTCTTCATAGACTTGGAAAAAAATCCTTAAATTCATATGGAAAAACAAGAGACCCTGAATAGCCAAAGCACCCCTGAGAGAAAACAACAATACAGTCAGGATCATTATACCAGACTACAAACTATATTACAGGGCTATAGTCATAAAAACAGCCTGGTACTGGCATAAAAACAGACCTGTAGACCAACGGAACAAAATTGAAGATCCAAACTTGAGTACATACAATTTTGGCTATCTCATATTTGACAAGGGGACCAAGAAGCCACAATGGAGAAAAGACAGCATCTTCAGAAAGTGGTGTTGGCAAAACTGGATCACCACTTGTAGAAGAATGAAATTAAACCCCTTCCTCTCGCCCTGTACAAAAGTCAACTCCAGATAGATTAAAGACCTCAACGTGAAACTCCAAACACTGAAGGCGATAGAAGAAAAAGTTGGCATTAGACTTCAAGACATAGGCTTAGGAAAAGACTTCCTAAATCAGACAGCAGTTGCACAAGAATTAAGTCGACAATTGACAAATGGGGCCTCATTAAACTCAGAAGCTTCTGCACATCAAAGGAAACAATCAAGGAAGTGAAGAGAACACACACAGAGTGGGAGGAAACCTTCACTGCAGATACATCTGACAAAGCATTGATTTCCAGAGTATATAAACTACCCAAAAAACAATAAAGAAATAAAACAAATGACCCACTCAATAGATGGAGCAAAGAGCTGAACAGAGACTTCACAGGGGAGGAATTAGAGATGGCTGAGAAACATCTTAAGAAGTGTTCAATGTTGGTAATAATTAAGGAAATGCAAATTAAAACCACTTTAAGATATCATCTTACTCCAATAAGACTGGCTAGGATCAAGAAAACAAATGATACCAAGTGCTGGAGAGGTTGTGGGGAAAGAGGAACACTCATCCACTGCTGGTGGAATTGTAAACTCATACAACCACTATGGAAAGCAATGTGGAGAACCCTTAAAAGACTCAAAATGAGTCTACCACCTGACCCAGTCATACCACTCCTGGGTATATACCCACAGATCTCATCCTAAGACAAGGATACATGCACATCTATGTTTATTGCAGCTCTCTTCACAATAGTGAAGAGCTGGAACCAACCCAAGTGCCCCTCAACCAATGAGTAGATAGAGAAAATGTGGTACACCTTCACACTGGAGTTCTATGCAGCAGTAAAGAGAGATGACATCATGAACTTTGCAGGTAAATAGATGGAACTAGAAGACATTTTGCTAAGTGAAGTAACACAGTCCCAGAAAAACAAATGATGAATGGTATCCCTCATTTGTGGATGCTAGCACCAAATACCTAGCAGTAAGACAAACTAAGCAACATTTTATATGTATGAAAGTAACTGTGCCCTTATTACATGAATCCCTTAACAGGATCTAGATTAAACTACCATTTATTTTCAGACTTTGTAATTATGGTCTGTGAGGGGAGGGTATGTGTATATACTTTAGAATAATTTAAAATTAAAGAGGAAAGAGACGGGCGTGGTGGTGCATGTCTTTCATCCTAGCACTCGAGAGGCCGAGGAAGGTGGATCCCTGTGAGTTCAAGCCCACCCTGGTCTACATAGTGAGCTCCAGGCCAGCTGGGACTAAAGGGAAACCCTGTCTCCCTTTAAATAATAAATAAATAAATAAATAATAATAATATATAATAAATAATAGATAATAATAAAAAAATACCAAAACAAAAAAAAATTAAAGAGGAAAATATGAATTCCTAAACATGTTTTGGAATTAACACACAGTTTACTTTCAGACTTCATAATTTTGGTATACATGTGAAGAACATATATGCCTATGTTGGAGCAATATGAATTGGAAGGAATGACAACAAAAAGACTGGGTCAAGGAACTGACTGAAACAGTAAACTTCAGCCCAAAACAATAAACCTCTGCATAGAAAAACTTTAAAAAGACTGAAAAAAAAAAGATGGAAGACACATATGTCAAAATGCATGAACCAGGGTGGGGTGGGGGGCAGGGAGGGGGATGAGTGTAAACTGGACTGAGAAATGGTGTATGAGTTGCACAAAACTTCAATAAAAACATTAACGAATATCAAACAAATGGAAATATCAAAAACTAAGACATAACAAACACTATAATAAAAACTTTAAATGTTGGTAGACAGAGACTGAGGAAGACATAAGAAGATACAGCTGGGTGTGGTAGCACACGCCTTTAATCCTAGCACTTGGGAGGCAGAGGCTGGTGGATCTCTGTGAGTTCAAGGCCCTGGTCTACAGAGCAAGTTCCAGGAAAGCCAGATTGGCAAGGAGACCCTATCTTAAAAAGACAAAAAAAAAAAAAAGATAGAAATACCTTCTGTGCACATGGATTGGTACAATTAGTATTGTGATATGTATGACTGTCTTCACCAGATGCAATTTATAGATTCAATGCAATTTCCATTGAAATCCCCATGACATTCTTCACAGAAATAGAAAAAAAAATACAAATTCATATGGAGTCACAAAAGACTGTGGCTAGCCAACATGATGCTGAGTACAAAGAGCAATGGTGCTTGGGAGATTACCATGCCAGATCTGAAACTATCACATATATCATAAGTATTACAGAGCTGAAATCATAGAATATGGACTGGCACAAAATAGACATGTAGATCAATGGAATAAAATAGAACATCCAAAACATGAGCTCACCCAATTTCAGCCACCTGATACTTGTCAAAGGTGCCAAGAACACACACTGGAGGAAAGACAGCATCTTCGATAAATGGTACTGGCGAAACTGAATCTCCACCTACACAAGATTGAAATTAGACTCCTATCACTCTTCCCAAGGGCTGGTATTATTTAAGGGAGTGACTACATATGCCTCCAGTGGATGGCCTCATACTGGGGGACGTGTGGGTACAGAAACTTGCCTGGCTAGGCCTTAATATACAGGACAGAGCATATGAGAAACGGGGGGGGGGTGCTACAGAGATACAGATAGAGGAGGCTTTTGACTATGATCAAGATGTATTGCATGAAATTCCCCCCAAATCAATAGAAATATGTATTGTTTAAATCATGAATTATTTTGGTTTTTGCTATTTCTGACTTTCATTGATTTTTGCCTCTAAATGTCATTCCTTTTATTTTTCTTTCCATTTAGTATCCCGCTGTTTTGAAAGATTTTTTCTCATTTGAAGGCATAGTCCAACTTGATCTTAATTTTTCTTGTAAGTTGGTGAGTATATTTAAAGTTATAAAATATCTTTTAAACATTACTTAGTTATGCACCTTAAGTGTCGACTCGGTACTTTTGCTGTTTATTCATTTCTAAGTATTTGATAACAGTCTTCATAATCACTTTAATCTATGGATTATTTGGACTTTGTTTTCAGGTTAAGGATTGTTTGGAATTTGTTCTCTAGTTAGATTAAATTATACAAGCTTTCCAAATTACGATAGTATCCCAATAAACTTAGACTGTGGTGTATTAACTATGCTTCTAAGTGTGCCTTAGGTTTCCTATGTGGTTTGTAGACAGTTGGCTTTGCAAGGGTTCCAGGTTGCTTGAAGAAAATAGCTAGTGTCTTTTGTGTTGGATGTGTGTTGGTTGTGAGTTCAAGCTAATTAATGGTACAATCCATCATACCAAATTGCACTTTTCTCTTTTCATAATGATTGAAATACACAAATGAAAATGTTGGTTTATCTATTTCTATGCATGGTTCTGCCAGATGTCACTTTTAATTATTTTGAGTTTCTATAGTTTATGAGATTTTTTTGTGATAATTGTATTTGTCTGTCATTGTTTACTGACTTCTCTACCCCTCTTTTTGTTGTTTTGCCATGAATTTTGTTTTTTCAAATATTTTTGCCATAGCTCTTCTAGTGTTCACACTTACCATCCTTCTTTTCATGATCAACTTATTTTGTCTAGGTCTCCGTATAGTCTCATGGTCTGGAACTCCCAATGTAGACCAGGCTGGCCTCAGTCTCACAGAGATCCACCTGCCTCTGCCTCTTTAGTGCTGGAATTAAAGACATGTACCACCACACCCAGCTTCATAATCAACTTTTAATGTATTCTATGATTATTTCTGCTATTTTAAGTCCCCTTTCTACAACTGTTCTCAAAATCTTGTCATTAAAAATAACTATGGATTTCATACCATTTCAGTTTTATGTTTTTGATTCTCAGTTCCATCTCCAATATTTCCAGCTCCATCCAATTCACCGACCTTTATTAAAATCTTCTTACAGTTACCTTAACAAGGACCCACTTGCACCTTTCTCCACTTTCACCTGAATGCAACTCATTTTAACAATATTTTTTATTGTTTCTTTGAGAATTTCATGCACTATGTTTTGATCATATTCTTCTCTCTTCTCCCACCTCCTCTCAAATCCACCGCTCCTAACTCTGTCTTCATTTTCTTTTTTTTTTTCAGCCCATCAATTCGATTTCATATTGTCTAATTCTCTTGTGTATGAGTCCATCCCCTGGAGTGTAGGTGACATACTAGTGGTCACACTCTTACAGAAGACTGACTCTCCCTCTTCCAGCAGCTATCAATTGCCTATAGCGTCTTGGCTAGGGGTGGGGTTTTATTCCTACCTCCCTCCTACATGCTGTGATTTTGTCAGACTGGAGCTTGTGCATGTCCTGTGTTCACCTGCCCTGTTGTGTCCAGAAAACAAAAGATGTCCACTGGGCAATAGTGGCATGAGCATTATGGAGTAACCAAACACTTTCTGATTGGATCTGTTGCAACTCTTACCTTTTCATTTGATCAGGACAATAAGACTTTGAATATCCTTAACTCTTTTTCTTTTCCTTGGTGGTCCCTTCCTAGGTGACTAAAGAATGGGGACTGGCTCATTCAGAATCACATGGCTTCTCCTCACCTCTGCTGATGCCACCTACTCATGAGAAGCTATGAACACTTTACATATTCTTTATCTTTAATTCTTTATGTGTATGAATGTACTGTCTGCATGCAGGTCTGTGCATCTGTGTTATGCAATGCTGCAGAGGTCAGAAGAGGGTGTTGGATTCCCCTGAAACTGGAGCTAAAGACGGCTCTCTGCTGCCGTGTGGGTGCTGGGGATTGAACCCGGGTCCTCTGCAAGAACAGTCGGTGCTCTTAACTGCTAGGCCATCTCTCCAGCCCCACTTTCCACGTTCTTTAAACAGCTTTGTGGTAGATATCTACCATGAATGCATTCTCACCATGGCGCTCTAAGAGCTTCTTTGAAATAGTAAGTATAGATAATGCCACACTTCTCAAGGGTTTTCATTCCACTTAGGGTCGGAATCTGAGTTCTCCTATGTTGTATGAAATGCAGCCTGATTCTCTCTCTCTCTCTCTCTCTCTCTCTCTCTCTCTCTCTCTCTCTCCTCTCTTTATTCCACAACAGCTCCATGTGAATTTCTACTGCATATTCTCATTATCTCATTTTTACCTATGGGATTCTTCCCCCACTGGCCGCTCCCCCTCCCTGGAATGCTCTTCTGCCAGGCATCTCTCTGTCACCTCTCATATGTGACTGCTCAGCTCTCATTCCCTCTGGTCAGAATTTCAGTATTTTATCCTTCCCACCCCTTCTCCATGGTCAGCTCCATTTTCTCAACTCCTGCTTCCTAACTCTTTTTCCTCCTTATGCTTTCAATTTTCTTTTTTAAATTAATTTTTTTCTTTTATGTGCATGAGTGTAGCACTTTCATATGTGGTAAGTCCACCCATGTCATGCAATGCTTGCAGAGGTCAGAAGAAGGTGTTGGATCTCCTGGAACTGGAGTTATGAACAGTTGTTATGCACCGTGTTGGTGCTGGGAATCAAACCTGAGTCCTCTGCCAACGCAGTCACTGCTCTTAAGCACTGAGCCATCTTCAAGCCCTATGCTTTCATTTTTTATTTCCTCATTTTTTTCTTTTTTTTTTTTAATGAAGAGTCTTTGCTAAGTTTACTAAAAAGCTTTTGAGACAACTATTGGAGGATTGGTGGAAAAGACTTTGATTGTTTCATCCTGTACTTTAATTCATTTATTACAGAAATTGCATAGGTATCCATGTTGTCAACAGGGAAGGGTGATGTGTAGTAACATTCACTTCAGCTCACACAGGCGACAAGTCAGTGGAGTGCCATCTAGCCCGCAGTGCCTTGCTGTGCAGGCATCTCTCATGTGTTTTCTGACTCACCTCCCTTGTTAGGATGGTACTGAGAATCACTATCCAGGGATTCTATTAATGTTCCTTGATTCAGACTTGCCTGATGTTTATCTCAGACTTTAGACAGGAACTATGTGTTTGGGAAAGGAAAAGCATAGATGTAAAACATCTATTTCTTTGTATCATTCTAAGAATATGTATATAGTATTACACAGAAAAATGGAAAGAGAGGTGAGGATTTATGTAAATTTGTAAAAATAATTTCCTTAGATGAAAGGTACCAAGGGCCTCGGCTTCCTCTAATACCCTGTCCCTATGACTGCAGGTTGCTGTACATGCTTCTTGGAGCCATATACGGAGAGGACCTTTGTCTGTGATCCACTTTCATTACACAGGGACCCTGCTGTCATGGTGGAGGTATGAACAACGTATAATGTCTCACTTGGGCTTGCGTCTATGCCCTCTGTCCTTCACGGGTGCTTCTTTGTTCAGGACTTCCACCCTTAGGTGAAACAGGAAGGCTGAGGTGATTAGAGTAAGAAAAATGTTCTTCCTCTGGGACTCTGCGATGAAGCTCCAGCGATGTCCTCTCTGATGGAAGCCTCTCTCATAGGAACCATACAAGGTACCTCATGCAGAGCACTGCCACGCATTCCCCTCCACACACATACCAGAGCCAGAGAAGTGTTCCTTGAAGGTAAATCCCAAGGGTCCAGAGCCCCAGGGACTATGAGGCTTCACGATCTCCTACTCTCTTTCTAGTCTATACCCAGTCCCCAATCAAAATGGCATTTCAGTGTCTCACCAGCTCACAACACCCATGGCTTCTGCTCCTGAGAAGTATATCTTCTTTGTGTCTTAGCTTTTCCCTCTACAGAGTGATTGCTTCCCCAAAGGAGGCAATTCTCTAGTGGGTCTAAGAAAAGTGGTTGATATTTAGTTTGACCAAAAGATATTTTTGTTGTTATTATAGACAGAGGTGAAAACTTCCAAGATTTTTATGCTTCGGAGCTGAAGTAAAAAATTCACTTAATATCTTGTAATAGCAAAGCAAAGATTTGCTGACTAATGTTTATCCATATTTATCTTTTCCTCTCCCTGTACTATATGCAGTAGAATGTAAGTCTGGAAAGAGCAGACATTGTGTTTTTCTAGGCCAGTGATATCCCTTCACTCTCTAGTATAACCCATGCCCTGTGCCAGAATCCCATAGTTATTTGTCCCATTTAGTTAATGAATATCAATGACTTTTCTCAGAGAAAGAAAAGGCTTCCATGCCCTGACCCTGTTGTGTTCCTCACTTCTGGCAAGACTAGTCTACCATGCGTGCTTATGATGTTGGTTCCATTGAGACATTTAGTGCTCTGTTCTAAGCACACACTTCTTTGCTGGTTATTGGTCACTATTTATTTAAACACTGACTTTCTATGAATTGCCTAATACTAGTTCAGTATCTCTCTGGATCCTTTTCTATTATTTTGTTTGTTCTTCCATGAGTATTTTCATAACATATTTCAAAAATATAAACACTGTAAGGTTTTAAACAACCAAGGGGATAGTTTATATTATTTTAGTTTAGTGGAATGTAAAAGTTCAAATTTCTGTCATGTAAGTTCTTAACATGCACCAATTTTATGTATTTAAGAGCACATGTTATTTTCTGTTATTATATGGAGCTTAAGTAAAAACAAATGGTGTATTTTCTCCCTCATTTGTGAATCTTAGCACCCTTATATGTGAGTATATATCCTGATGTAACAACAGGAGCCAGGAAAATGTAGAGGAAATGCGGAAGTAAAGGGAAAGAAACAGCCTGAGAGAGAGGGATAGTAAGAAACAGATATTACCAAGGGGAAATGGAAAATGAGGGTATTCAACCAGGAAGGAAGGAGGGGAAGACATACAAGGAACCATCAAGTAAAATGGGAAGAAGGAACTCAAGAGAGGAGGGATAAGAAGAGACAGCTATTATCAATGAGAAAATGGGAATACTTAACCTGGGGAAGGAGGAGGGAGGAGAGAGAGGGGGAAGAGAGAGAGAGAGAGAGAGAGAGAGAGAGAGAGAGAGAGAGAGAATAAATACTTAGGTGGCATAAAAAGCAAAAGGGAAAAGTATTAACTCAAAGCCACCCTGAAAAATGCACATATAATATCTGAACATGAATGCATGTGTGTACCTGAAGCCTATATAACCAGAAACACAGTGCCAGAAAAGAGAAACCTCCCTTTGGGCTGTTGGTCAGGGTCATCTAAGAGACTCCTAAAATAACACAGGCCATTGCCACAAATATTGACTGTCCACCCAAACGTGAAAGTCAGACCTATTGCTGAAGACAGGGCATACTTCAGACTCAGGACTTAGAGCAGTGGCCCTGGAACTAACCTGGTAGCCTATTTCCTGAAGACTAGATTTCATTGTTTTAGAGGATACTATGCAAGCTGCTAAGGGAGAAAACTGCTTGATGGTCCAGCACAGCTCTGAAGCCTGATAACCACAATGTCCGGCACAGCAAACTATCTCTATTGGTGCGGTAGTGGCGTCTTTATCTAGGGGCTAATCAACAACTATATAATTGGTCCAGCTGACAATATTTGTCCCAAATAGTCAAAGACCACTGACCACTATACCACACTGCTTTGAGAGCTTGTGTGTGCCCACAGATTGGCCAGGATGGCTGTTTCAGGGGTTAGGTAAAAGTGAAGCAGTCCCAAGATATGGACAGAAGCACAACACTGGAAACTCAAATTTCTCAATGGCCAAAGTAAACACCCAGCGAAGCAGGGTCTCCCTAACATCTTGATACGTGGCAATTGTTAGGTATACAACATTACTACAGGAGAAAGCCAACCTTCCTGTTCACACGTGAACATATGCTTGCTCACACTCTAAAGTATCCTATGTAATGATGAAATACCATGATATATCACACTCCTCTCCTTTGAACACAGAATTGGCTCAAAAATTGTACAAGGAATCAGTAACATTTATATTATTAAAAATACAATTGTCTGAGGAATTTGGCTTCAATCTAAACTTTTTTGGGGAGAGTTTACCTGTTCAGTAGAGTTCACAACTAAGAAAAGGGCTGACTAGGAACAGATGCTGCATGCTTTCTGAACCAGAGTATCAATAAGACCATGTGACAGCTGATTAAAAATGAGTTTGGGGGCTTCAAGCCAAACCCACTGAATAAGAAACTCAGGGACTAGGGCCAGCTGGTGGCTGCTCAGAACGCCCCCAGGTATTTTTGATGCATGCCAAAGTTTAAATAATTCTATTTTAAGTCAGTGGTTCTCAGTCCTGATTGCACATTGGCATGGTCTGGGCAATACTGCAAAGAATTTTCCACTTTCTCAAGAGAACATGTTGAGTCCATCTCATATCAGATTGCCTTGTGGACATGCAGTCTCTCTGTTCTCCATAGAGGCTTATCATTATTTGTTCCCAAGGAAAGAGCAAGACCAGGTCCCAAGACTCTTGTGCTCTGAAGTATATGGGATAGGGGTGACAGAGGGACAGGGGCTGGGATCAAGTGATGTGGGTTCTAACCTGATCTCTTTCCTTCAAAATCAGGTGACCTTGTGTAATTTCTTCTAACTTTTATGCCTCTTCAGTAAAATCCCAACTGCTTATTTTCTAAGGTATGTGAGTCAAATATGAAATAAGTGCTTTCTCAACTAGAAAGTGTTCAGGACTGCACATATGCAGCCATCCTCTTTTATGCAATGAACCTGCTTCGTCAGCAGCTTCCATTCAAACACAGAAGACTCTGCTACAAACATCTGGCTCCCCAGGTCATCAAAGTCTCCCAGGTAGCTGTCTGTTTGTTCCCCTAATTTGAAAGTAGCCCCAGAAGAGCTCTCCCCATCCCTCCAAGACTCACCTTTCCCCTATTACAGAACCCTCACTGAGATTTTAATTACTCTACCTCCTTTTATCCCTGCTAGCATCTTGTGCTTTGGCCCTGGCTGGTTATTTTTGCTGAAGGCTCAAGTCCTCCCAGTGCTTTCTCTGTGGTTGTGTAATTCATGATCTTATATAGAACTTTCTGTCTTACCTTCTGCAGAAGTAGATATCAGAGAGGCACCATGTATGGTCTTGTCTAGAATCAACTACCCCCAGTGTGACTTGCAGGGACATCCCACTTGGTCCAGGGCTCAGAGAAGTTTGGAACAAAGTGAGTCTAGCACACCTCATCACAAAAGGAATGTTCACTAGAGTATGTTAAGTGACTAGCAAAGCCCTCAGCTCATGAGTGGGAAGCTAAGCATTGGGCTCAGGTATGATGGAAGTCCATGTTCTCCACCTCATTTCTTCTTAAAGTGACCCCCCCCAGACCAAGGATTTGAGGTAGGGACAGGGGTATACATATCTTCATTCAGGGTGCCTCTGTCAAGGAGCAAAAGCAGATCGACTGCTCTCCTTTCTGTGGAGTGATTATTACTGCTTCTCATAGGACTGCTGTGCAGATGAGCCCCAATACTTGTTTTGTGCTGACAGATGGCAGGGGTTCTACACATTTGCTTATTCGGTATTCAGAGGAAAGAAGGGGGTGGTGACAAAGGGGATCAAGAATTACAAATACACCCAAGGAATTCAATTCCAAAGGATTGTTAAGAAATATTTATAGTAAATCTTTCTTTCTTTCTTTCTTTCTTTCTTTCTTTCTTTCTTTTTTTCTTTCTTTCTTCTTTTCCTCCCTTATTTCCTTCTTTCTTCCTTTCTATTGACATAATGATCCCTTTATATCTAATGAGAATTGGTTCTAGGACCCAAGGACATCAAATTAATATAAGACAGTGCTTTGTTTAACATAACTTTGGCAATCCTCTTGTATAGTTTATAGTATCTCTGTATTAGTTACAATCGCTAATATAATGAAAATGCTCTGTGAATAGTTGTTATACTATATTAGGAAATAATGATAAAGAACAGAAGACTGTACATTTCAGTAAGGACTTGTTTGTTAAATCTGTGAATATAGAACCTATTGTACAAAGATGCCCACACACACATAAGTAAACATATAAATGTATATGTATACATAAATGTCAGTTTGTATGTATACATGCATATAATAGTTATGGTCTGTCAATATTTACTATATATGGTTATATATGTATATAAATATATAGAAACATCTTCACTTCCAAAATAAAGAATTATACATGTATAGTGTAGATACATATGTGTAATATATTATATATTATCTATGTATGAATAGCTGTTTACATTATTCATGATTGTGAGTTTCTATAGAGGTTTAACTGAGAAAGGAAGACCCGCTCTGAACATGGGTGGCACTATACCATGGGCTCAAGTCCCAGGCTGAATACAAAGGGAAGAAAGTGAGCTGAGTGATCTGGGCACAAGCACTCATCTCTCTCTGCTTCCAGAATGTGGACAAGGTGTGACCAACCAGTTCATGCTTCGGCTGCCAAGACTCCTCTGCCATGATGGAATGCATCTTCAAACAGTTATCCAAAACAAGCCTTTTCCCCATCTGTTTTTGGTTAGTGTTTTTGTCACAGTAGTAAGAGAAGTAACTAATGCAATGGTGTAAGATGAAAACATTTTATTAGAGTGTTTCCACGCAGGAAGATAAAAAGCCAAACTTGCTGTGAGAGTTGATGTGGCATCAACTGCACTACAGTGGGTGCATTGCAGAGATGCGGCTCTGCTGGACATGGAGGCCCGGCTCTCCACCAGGACTGCAGTGAGGACCCTGCAGAGATGCAGCTCTGCTGGACATGGAGGCCCAGCTCCCCACCAGGACTCCAGTGAGGACCCTGCAGAGATGCGGCTCTGCTGGACATGGAGGCACAGCTCTCCACCAGGACTGCAGTGAGGACACTGCAGAGATGCGGCTCTGCTGGACATGGAGGCCCAGCTCTCCACCAGGACTCCAGTGAGGACCCTGCAGAGATGCAGCTCTGCTGGACATGGAGGCCCGGCTCTCCACCAGGACTCCCTTTGTCTCTGCCTTCTGTCTGCTCCAGTCCATGCAGTGCGTGCTGTTTTCTCAACGTGGCATGGGGTGTTGCCATGATGGGGTCTCCCTTTTGCATCTTGCTGTTTCGACTTTGTTACTTTGTCTCTTGCTTATTTAACCCTGGGCTTATCAACTGGAAGAAGAATCTGGATGGGAGATATGACATCATGATTGACGAGCTGGCATAAACACAAGTCATCAGGGAGATAAGGTCTGTAAGGAAATAGCAGCGCCTGCTTGAACATTATGTTGGGCAGTGTGGAGGGGCTGTTTTCAGTGGAGTGCAGCTCTGGTGCACACAAATGCTTTCAAATGAGTTAGTGGATTTGAGCCAAAGGAAGTGGCAAGCCTCCTCCAAAAGTCTGCGACTTGCTATAAACCCTGGCATGTACAGGGTAAGGAACTGCCCCTCCTTGCTAAAAGGATCAAAGGCAGCATTGCACAGAAGTTTCTACCGGCTTGTCCTTGGTTGACCAGTCAGATAAGAGTAGGCTGTGCTGTGAGGCAGCCTCTTATCTTTAGATTAGAAGTTTGATCTTGGGTCTCCACTGCCACATTTGGCTTTAAAAAACAACGACGTGGGGTCTGGGGTTTTACTCACGACTTCATACTGGCAGAACAAGTGTTGACCAACATGGCCACCTCCCAAGCCCTGGAAATGAAGTAGTTTTGATCTGCCGTCCGATTTAAACTTCCTGGTAGGCTTTTGAGGTCTCATGCTGTTATCCGTTATGCATGCTGCAGAGGCAGGCGAGAGAGGTGCGATGCAGAGGAGGAGCCTCATCTGTGAGATGGGTCATTGGAGGACAGCTGTGCTAAGAATGTGTGGAGGTCTCTTCACCTCTGTTGGGGACTGATGTTATGTTTAAAGCCAGAAGGGAAGATGTGATGATTCTATCTGTCACATTTCATTTCTTTTTACTTTTTTTTGTAGATTTTTAACTGAATTTTTGTGCATTTTATTCAACATACTGTAATCATCTTTCTACTTTCTCCCCCATCTGCTACCCCATACGTATCCTTCCCCACTGAATTTCATGTACTCTGTCATATATGTTAAGGTCCATCAAGTCAAGTTTGTATACCCAGATATCCTCTAGTGTAAGTTCATCCACCGGAGCCTCCTCAGCTGGTCTAGAGGCATTTAAACAAAGGAACATTTGATGGCTGAGACCTGGGGAAGTGTTTCATCCAGTTTTCCTGCCTTTGGTTCAAACCTGTACCTGATATCTACTCAGAGGTTAGAGAATAGAAATGACAGTCACTGTTACAGGTCGTTGAAGTACACCTGTTTTTCTTCTTTTTCTTATGTCATACACGATACCAAAGGACAGAGGATGAGGAATCCCCTGGGTAGACAGCCAGACAGCAATGTTGTGAAAGCGAGGCAAGTTCTCACAGTGTTGAGTTGTGATCATGGGCTTCTGACACTGAGTTCAGCTGTTTTCCAGTTTGACATGGGCAGGGCTGAGAAAGGTCTCAGTCACAGGAGAGGGGACTTTACAGGTAAGCCTTGTCCATGGCTGAGAACTGGTCAGCCCTAAAGAGAACAGCAGACTAGGAAAGGCTGAGCTGTGAGGCTGAGCTATGCAATCTATATCTCTGCTCGAATTCACTCCCATAGCCTGGTACCACCCCAGCACCCAGAGGAAAAGCAGTAAGTAAGGACTGTAACAAGCAAGAGGTCAAAGTAGAAGACATTCATCAATGTGCAAGAAAGCAGAGGCTATAGGAATAACACTTCTCCAGCAGTTCTGAAGTGGAATTGCTCGGCATGTATGCTGTGTGTGTATGTATTATGTGTGTGTTATATTTGTCCATTGTGTACCTCCCTGAAGATTAATTGATTACAAATGACACTATCCAAGCACTGCTGTTAACTCTTTTATCTTGCAGAAATTGGAATGGCTTCACAAAACTTTAAAGAGAACAAAAGCTCTTAAAACTACAAGCATCTGAGTCTATCATTTGGAAGACCAAAGCCTTTAAGTGAAGTGACTTCTTTTGTATTTAGGGTTTTGTTTTCAAGATTGCTTTCAGTGAGCTAATGTCTAGATGCCTCAGCTAAGGCGGTCATCAGCTAAGGCAGTCATCAGCTAAGGTGGTCATCAGCTAAGGTGGTCATCTCCAAGAGTCGAAATCAGCTTTGTATTTTCAGCAGAGAAATCTTGGAAAGACAATGGGCACTGAGTCACAGACAGCAGCTGCAATGGACTGAATTATGATGGGTGACAAGAAAGGGAGGAGAAACACTTCCTTCTCCGTGTCCTCCAACCTGCTTCCTGTAAAGACTCTGCTTTTCCCTGCTTTTCTTTGGAAGGGTAGACAAGAGTCAAACAACTTGCCAGGACTTCAGCATCTTTGAAGGGCTCCTAGAAGCAGGAAACCTAGGTGAAAAATTCACTAATTTTAATTAATAAAAACCCATGGCAATACAATTTTCAAAAATACGAAAAAGAGATCTTGAAGAAACACCATCTGCCTCTTGGCACCACTCTTAAGAGGAAGGCAGAGACCAAAGAAACAGGAAAAACACACTCTGCTTTCTCAATGAGCAAAAGGGTGGGGGGTGATCAAACTGGAGCCCATTTGCCTTTGTTCTTGCTTGCATTTTTCCCCATCAGTCACTGTCTGGTGATCAAGGTAGGACCTAGTTTGCAACCCAGCTTGCCTCACAGCTCTGTTGTTTCCCAGACTCTCCAAGCATTAATGTCCTCATTAATAAAGCCTACACAATGATAATAATCTGCTTTAAACCAACACAATTCTAAAAGGAAAAAAGCAAAACAAAATTGACCAAGACCCAAAGGCCAAGTGGTTGAGAAAAAGAAATAGTGCGTTATTCTCTTGCCTAGTTGTGACAGCTTGAGTTGGATTTGGGAGTTAGTGATGCTGTGATGAGCATCACAGTGTCAGCGTATCTGCTCATTCTTCAATTGTGCACCTGCTCCCTTCTTGCCAAGGTATAGGATACTGACATGACTTGACTTCAAAGAGTGTCTCAAGGTTTGCCCAGCCTTGCTGATTCCAAAAGAGAGCTTGCTCTCTGTGAAGAGTTGTAAGCTTGGGGTGGGGTTCCCTGAGGCATTGGGGAGGAAATAATCACTTCTTAATGAATCTTGGTACCTTTCCCTTTGGGAGGGTCTCCTGTTCAAAACTGGCAGGCCTTATAGTACTTGCTACCTTGCTCTGCTTAAGACTTTTTGTCTTTTTCACGTGAGTTTCCTTATCAGCCAATTTAGGAAAGTCTTTGCTTGGGAGAGGGAGCCACGCAGGAGCCGGAGCGAGAATCAGAGAACAGGTGTCCTTGTTCTGGCCACACACATCACCCTTAGTCTGGGGCAAAGGAACCAATGGGCACAATTTGGTGACTGTAGAGTCTTGGAGACTTCAGCAAGATCATTTCATAATGGTTCTCACCCTGAAAGGAACGCAGTTCACAGGCACCTCAACCTCTGCCTGGCTTAAAAACCTAAGGTTGGGCAGAGGGATAAATAAAACTCAGTGCAACCAGAAAGGAATCTATCAAGAAACCCAACAATGAGGAGAATGTTTGAACTAAGGGAGAGCTTAGATATTATTAAGTCTATCCATTTCTTGTGCATGTGTGTGCGTGTGTGTGTGTCTGTCTGTCTGTCTATGTATGTGTGCGTGTGCTTGTGTGTGCATGTGTGTGTGTACCTGCATGTGTATATGTATGTGTGTGTATGTGTGTATGCATGAGCATGTGTGTATGTGTTGATGTGTGTGGACACATGTGCAGGTGCATGGGCACATGTGTGTGTGTATGCATGTGAAGGTCAGAGGTTGGCTTTAGGTGCTGGCCTGGACCACTCTCCACTTTCTGAGACAGCATCTCTCACTGAGCCTGGAGCTAGCTGATTTGGCTCTCCAGCATGCCCTGGGGATCCTCCTGTCTCTGCTGCCGGAGGGGAGACATCACAGATACACATCCTGGATTTTTATGTGGTGCTGGGGATCTGAACTCAGATCCTCATTCTTTTCACAGCAAGCACTTTACTGTCTTACCCATCTCATTCCTCATCCATTTTTCAACCCATTCTCATCCTCATTCCTTCCATTTCTGAGCTTATTTCTTCTGCCATGGTACAGGGAAGGAACGTGGGACCAAGGAAAGTGAGCTCCTTTTGCAGCACGTAGCACGTGGAAAGCACCAAATGCCCCTCAACTGATGAGTGGATAGAGAAAATGTGGTACATGTACCCAATGGAGTTCTATGCAGCAGTAAAGAAAGACAACATCGTGAACTTTGCAGGGAAATGGATGGAGCTAGAAGATATTATATTAAGTGAAGTAGCACAGTCCCAGAAAAACAAACGATGAATGGTATCCCTCATCTGCGGATGCTAATGCCAATAACTCAGTTGTAAATATTTCTTGTGGAGAGGGATGCATATTAAAAGAACAACAACACAAAGACTTCAGCAGAAAACTGACTGAAATGGTGAATCGGGAGGGGTGGGAGGGGCGGGAGAGGGACACGGGTCTATATTCAATTAATGTATATTTAATTGATGTGAATTCAACAAGTATTCAAGTTTGCTCAGACTCTGCCTACAGGTTACATGGTGTTTTAGGACTTAGTAAAAGTAAATATGTGTATATCAAACAACATTGGTTTAAAGGTTCTGATAAAAACGGTAATGCACCTTAGTTAATTGGAAATATAAATTGTTGCCATGCGCATTTGTTTTACTTAAAATCTGTATAACAATAACTTTGGGTTTGGCACATAATAAATGTTCTCTATAATTTTTCTGTTGTACAGTATCATCTTGTAGCATTCTCTTTTACCTGTAGGATGATTTAACTTAAGAGATTAAGTTTGCTTCCCAAGTTAACAACATATAGTAACCCAAAATAGTTTGGGTGAATTTGATGAAATCTGTGCCTTGACTCCTGCCTATAGGTATGTGTACTATAAATGCCTTTTTGAGACTCATGGGTCAAAAAACAAAAACCTAAAATAAAAAGGGGGGATACAGATATATATATGAAACCTTTTTGTCAAAAACTTTGCAATTGAAATCTTTAACTATGGGAAAAGATTTGTATGTTCCCACAGGTCAAAACATCACCAACTTAACGGCTAAGAAAGAAAAGACACAGCTTTGCATTGTGCAGGATGTACCAGGAAGTGCCAGCAGAAAGGTTGGCCTGTCTGAACATTGAAAGGAAGAAAAGCATCAGACTGCTACAGGCATCAAACCCCTCTGTGGATCCTACTTGTAACAACTATTTATAATGAGTCATAATGAGTCTTACCTTCTAGGGCCGCCAAGTTTTAATAGGAGAGATTTTCTTACCTCTCCTTCATAGAACAAGGAGGAATATGATGATGATGAGGTCGTTCTCTAACTGTAAATTGGAGCCAACTGTCATAGAGGTAATCTCTTATAAAACCGGTAAAACCGCCTTCTTTAATTGACTAATTGACATAGGAACTGTGAAAAGGATTATTCTCTATTCAGAACCAAATATAATACTAAAGTCTCCTTAAGCTGTGCACTTAAGCAAAATATGAGCTCTGATATCAGCAATGGATTATTCTATCAAGGAGATGTTGGCTAGGGGAGCCAAACCCCCCCCAAAGGTAAAGGCTTCTTGCCTGTAAACTGGGATACCTGCAAGAAGAGAGGCAATAAGGCCCTGCTGTCGAAGACCTGATGTAAGCATGGGAAAGATGTATTGAGACCGCACTTGCAAGTATACTGTTAGTCTCTGGAATACCAGAGAGTGTTACCAAAGGCCACTAAACCAATAAAGCAAATATAGGTCTCCTTGAGTCAAGCAAGACTCCTCCATCAGCACCAGCTACACCTCACCTGCCTGGAAATACTGTGCAGCAGTGGCGGCCATATACCTGTATATCCCAAATCTAATTGGCTATTAGCTCTCTCCTTGGAGGAATAACCCATGGCTGATGCCACAAGCTTACTTCCTCTAGTGGTTAGGAGATGAAATATCTGTGTCTATACCAAAGTAACCTACCATAACAATTACTACTGTTTAAATACCTATATATCTAAATGCCTGTGCTTCATTAGTAGGACTGAAAGGTTATTCCTGGACAAACTGTCAGCCCATGAAAGAAAACAGCCAGAACTGACCAGAGTCCAAAACGACAGCTTCAGAGAAAGTAGACTGTTTAGCTTCTCGTCCACCTGTGCCCCTTTTCTAAGCCTAGGGAACAATCTGCAGAAGAGGGGCCATGGTAGAATGTAAGGGCTGTGATTGGGGTGAATGGTGAAACTACAGCAATATAGAATGGACACTTATTTGATCAACCTGATTGAATATACAAGTCCCCCAGCTGGATGGTGGGAGCCTTGGGCTGTGTGGGTTTGGGCACAACTGCTTGCAAATTGGTTTTACATGAAGGATGCTTGTACTCATAAATTATTACTTATTGTTAAAAAATGAAAAAAATAAATAAAATATTAAAAATTAAATAAATAAAAATAAAATATATGCAAAAAAAGCAGCCATGTTTCCAAAACTGTTCTGCGTTTTCTCAACTTAGTAACTAAAGAATTTCTCATGAACATTTCTTCAGAAAGTCGCTCCTGGGGCAAAGGATCCATGGATGAAATGTGGTAAGTAGATGGAGACAAAGATGTCATTGAGATGATTTCCTGGAAATTCTTGTGCTAAATCAAATTTCTTTTCAAGATGTAGCTATGGGCAATAAAACACTACAAAAGGGCTCTGCACAAGAACATCCGAGTCAACAGTGGACCGTCATATAATGATGCTTACAACAGAGCTGAAAAGTTCTTGTCACCCAGTGAGGTCATCCTCATTGCAATGCACTGCTCACACGTTTGTGGTGACAGCAATGTAAACAAAACCCACTGCCCTCCTGGTTGTGTACAGAACCTTAAAATAAATACGTAGAGCAGTATTGATAAAACTATGTTAGGGCACTTTGTATTGTTTGAATGTAATCCCTCTTATAAAAGAATTTCGTGTGCAAAAGTCTGCTACGTCATGCTGGCAACAATCACACACATTTCGTACTGAGTGTCTATCTCATTTGCACTGAGAACACGGTGAACAAATGGACTTGTAACATTTAGAGTTCACACTCTAGGATGTTCACACAGTGATAAAATCACCCAGCAGTGTGCTTTTCAGAAAGCGTTTCTGTCTCTAAGCAATGTTGATAATAGTGGGTTCACTGTTGATTAGTGGAATCCAAGCTTTACTGTCTTAGTTGGATGATGGGGAGACCTCCAATGTGGGGTGAGTGACAAGAGAGGTGGAAGGAAGATATGAGTTTCATTTCAGACACATTGAGTTGAAATTACATTTGATTGTGAAGTGTAGGGGTGCGATCCAATAATAAGCTTCATACTAACCTTATTCTAGATAAAATTCTGTCTTCTATTTTCCACTTTTCAAAATTCCACAAAATCCTTCCTACATCTACCTGCTCTGAAACAAGAACCTAATTTGGAATCCTCTTCAAGTTTTCCCAGTGTGTATCCATAAAGCATTTTTGGGTCTACATGAAGCCACCCACTCAGTCAGACTACTCTCTTGAGAAATGTCCCTCCACCATTCCTCTTGAGGTACAGGCAGTACCAAGAGACCCTTATAGCAATGAGACTTAAGAACACAAATTCTTGATCCAAACTGCTGACACTGTTTTGGGGTCTGGGTGACTCAATTTCTTCCTCTACGATTATGGGAAATAATCAAAGCACTTGACTGATTGGATTGCCATGATTTTTAAATCAGTTAATATATGCAAATCTTTAGGCCAGCACCTGACACATAGCATGTGCAGGGATGGCAGGTGGCCTTTCCTTTGTTCCTCACAAGGAGCCTCTCGCTTCAGGTCTTTTCCTCTGCAGTCTCAGTGACACATCCCCTCAACTGGGTAAGTTCCTAAACTCAAATCATTTCCATTTTGCTTAAGCTCAGCAAAGATCCTGTGTCCTCAGATGGGATTCCCCAGAGCCTGTTTGATGTTTGAAATTTTAAACAATTCTGGAAAAAAAATCTATTTTAAAAAGTTACTAGTTCAAGAAAAAAGGGAAATGAGTGAGATACGATATCCCCTTCAGTGATCTAACAGGAAGCTCTGGTTTGTGATCAGTCTTCATGTTGACTCAGCAAGGTTAGGCTCACTTGGAATATCAATGACTAAAGCACACTCTCTCTCTCCTCTCTCTCTCTCTCTCTCTCTCTCTCTCTCTCTCTCTATATTATATATATATATATATATTCTTTCCTCCCCCTTCCCCAATCCTTCTTTTCATTATCTGACAATTCTGACTGGCTGAGTTGGGACTAAAAAGGAACAGGTTTTGAAACACAGTTGTCCTGGCCATAGCTGCAAATTTGACAATAATACACTTGTTAAACTGAAGGAGAGGTGCGAGTTGGCAGCCTAGAATAGATTTCATTTTCACCCTCGTCTGCTGCCAGGAGCACTGCTCACCTGTCTTCTGTGCTTTGCCTCCCAGTGGGATTCAAAGCAAGTGGCAGTGGCTCTGTCTGCATCTGCTTTTGCTACGCCAGAGGCCAGGTTTGTTTCCCTACTACTACTAACATGATAAGAGCACAGGACTGAAAAGTGAGGCTTTTGAATCATGAAATTGCAAAGAAAGACTGAGACTCCATTGCTGTTTGGAGTCTGACCTGGATTTGAATATCGGCCCTGCTATATTGAGCGAGCGGCATTGATTCTCCACCTCAGCTCTCTATCTCTGTAATGGCGTGGGGTGCATACTGCACTGAGGGGCATAAGGATTGGGAGAGTGGGTGGATCCGAACACCCGTATGGTGTTAACTAGCCCTGAGAATGTCCCCACTCATCACCTCTGGGGAAGGGTGTCCCTCTTGTAGGGAAGGACAAGGTGCTGCTAATTAATGAAGTACCTCGTGTAGATTATTAGAAGGTGGGCTGGAGAGATAGCCTAGCGGTTAAGAGCACTGACTGCTCTTGCAGAGGACCTGGGTTCCATCCCCAGCACCCACATGGTGGCTAAGAACCATCTGTAACTCCAGTTCCAGGAGAACTCCAGTTCCAGGGGAATCTGACACCCTCTTCTGACCTCCGCGGCATTGCACGACATGGGTGCACAAACCTACATGCAGACAGTACATTCATACACATACAAAAATAAATTTAAAAAATTAAAAAAAAAGAAAGTGCAGCCTATGGGTTATGGGTACCACCTGAAGAGGCTCCCTAATTTGAAGAGATGTGTGGACTGGATTTCAACTCCCATGCGTCTTGTCATCTAGGTGCCTGTGTGCAGGGCACAATTTCAACAGCTGTACACAGTGAGTCTGAAGACTAGGATCTACATTGAGGTTTCATCATGGTTCTGCCAAGCTGACCTCAGGAAAACATACTGAAGCCCAGACTTAGGTGAAATCGGAGGGCTTTGTGGCCTACAGGCTGTAGTTTTCCAGCTACATCTCCATGTATTTTCTGTAGACATCTTTATGCACATAAATGTGAATGTTCCTTACCACTGGGTTGTAGCATGATTCACCTTCCCCCTGTGTTCTTGGTTGCCGATGCTTTTGTTATTTGTTTGTTTATAAGACAGAGTCTTCGCAGCCCAGGCTGGCATCGAACTCACAGCTTTGTTGAGGATGACCTTGAACTCCTGATCTTCTTGAATCCATCTTTCAAGTGCTGGGGATTACAGGCATGTGACACCATGCCCAGCTCTGCGGGTCTTCTTCAGCTGCAGAGACTGGTTGGCCATTAGGGGGCAGTACAGGGTAGTAACTGAATATAAACCCAGTTTGCATGCAGTCCTATCTGGACCCTGATGCTTATTGCTAGGGGCATCTGGGCTATTACTCATGCTTTTATACTTCAGTTTCTCATCTGATTAAGAGGGCACAGTGACTGTATCATATCTCATAAAGATTCAAGTGATTAATCATGAAAGGTACCAAGAACAGTGCCCAGCAAGGTGAGTGGTCACTTATCACTTGCTGTCCCGAAATACTGATTGCTTTTGTCTTCAATGAAGCCTTCAGAGATGACCCTATCCAGGAATGTGCTTTCCTCTCCTCTCTGACATGCGCAGCAGTGCTTTAGGGTGTCTTACTCCTCCGTCCTCGTTTACTCATAGGGCTTCTAGGGCTGTTCTCTGTTATATCATCTTAAACTGTGAGGAAGACGCCTTGCTCTCTGTTGATTTGCTTCTTAGGACATAGTTCTATTGTTTGTATACGACAGAAGTACTCAACAAGGCTCCAGAAACTTCCGAATGTAAGGAAGAACATGAATGACTACATTTTTGTTATTGTCTTAATGTGACTGGCTTCATTCCTTAGCAGATCCGCTTCCTCATGAGATGGGAACCCTGTTTTCTAATGACTATGTATATGTATCTTTCCAGGGAGGAAAGATGCCCTTGCTGAAGATTTGACAAAATTCTCAGGGAAGTGTTCCCGATTGACCCATCTTGTAGAAGATTTTAATCCACTAACCAGTTGTCATGGATACAGACACAAGGAAAGGAAAGTGGACAATTCTCATTAAATATGTGGGGTGTGGAATGTTTATTGATCAACTTCTATGGCTAAGGACGTTATGGGTCCACGAACCAACTGCAGAGAACATTTGAGGATTGAGCTGGGATCGGCAGGAAGGATTCTAGTTTAGGGAAGCTTCGAGTTAGAACTCGAAGTAGAAAATCCAGGTAGACGTGTTTCAGGGCAATTGATATCTGAATTCAAAGCTCAGGGGAGAGTCCTGAGCTAGGTATATAAATTTGCAAGTCTTGAGGATATAAAACTACTTTTAAAATGTCTGAAGAGGACTTTTATTTCTCAGTTATCAGTAGTCTAAGTAACAGATGAGTGTTCTCACTGCATAATTTTTTTCAAAAACTGCGAAATTCGCATTTTAAAGACTGATAAATTCAGTCGGAGAAAAGAATGGATGAATGTGAATTCCAGGGAGAGCAGGGCCTGTTTCAGGCTGGCTGGCAGTTGCCAGACATTTATTCCCAGAGGATACTGCATTCTGTGTGTATGCTGAAGATCAGGCAAGGCACACACAGACGCTCTCCTGGGGGAAAGAGGAGTCAACAGAGCAAGCAGCAGCTACGCGAGGCCAGTGTGCAGGCCTGGACACCAGCACGCCTCCAGAGGAAGGCAAATTCTCCCCATAGGATAAACGATTAGAAATATAAGACTAATCGAAACATAAGAATCTGTCCTGAGAATTTCCACCCACAACTTTGCACTCATGGGATAAGATTAAATACGAAAGAGAGAGAGAGAGAGAAAGAGAGAGAGAGAGAGAGAGAGAGAGAGAGAGAGAGAGAGAACAGCATTTTGTTGTTTATAGAGTAGAAGAGAGGAAAAACTGAAACAAGCATCCAAATAAGGAAGTTACTAATAGATTGTGATCAAAAGCCAAAGAAAGCAGAATGGAGAAGGAAAGGTCTTCGGAGAGATGGTTCAGACCACGGGTTGCCCTTGCAGAGGACCTGGGTTCAATTCCGAGTACACACATGATGGCTCACAACCATCCATAACTCCAGTTCCAAGGGATCTTATGCCCTCTTCCGGCTTCTGTGGGCATTGCATGCACGTGAGTGCTGTAATTTAAATAAAATCATTAGACAGTGCTATAAGTAATTTCACACAGGTATATTTTAAATTTTAAGTGAAATAATTAATTCCAAGAAAAGTGGGTGACCAAAAAATAATAAGGTGATAGTTGAAATCCGCCTGCAGGCTCAGACTGAATATCTTCCTTTTGGCTACATTTTCCAGTAATTATTATGAACTTTGGAAAACAAAAACTTAGTCAAATACTTGAGGAATCTGGAAAGATATTAGCAACAGGCCCCTTGAAGAGACATATGTAGACTACATTCAGAAGCAACATTGCCTCTGAAGGATCTGTATCAGGCTCTCATGAAAAACCTTACAACCCCACCATAAGAAAACAAACCCAATTAAAATAAGTACAGAAATCCAGTGTGGTGGGGAGGCAGAAGCAGGTGAAACTATGAGATCGAGGCCAGCCTGGTCTACATAGTGAGATCCAGGCCAGCTTGGGCTACAGGGAAACCCTGTCTCAAACACGGGCACGCATACACATACACACACACAAGAATAAGCCAAGGATCTAAACTCACAAATTACTAGATATACCAGTGGTAGTGGAAGATACATCAGTCAACAGATGGTACAGTCCTGGACTCCTGCTCTCCTGTGATTGATGTAAAACAGTATCAACCATGCCTTAGAAAGGTGGCCTCTGATGAGGTAAATTTACAATGTACCATTGAAAGTAACTAAAGTTATCAAAGTTTTTACAGCTCATTTTCGTTTTTTCCCCAGGATGTAACATGACCACACAGTTTCTTCTAAGGATTCCCAAATAACTAAAATGTTTAAAAATAGTTATTATTTTTACTGCTACATTTCATGCTAAAGGGAAATTATCAAAAGATGGCAGTTACACCTCAATAGATGCAAAAAAGAATTTATCAAAATTCTAGATTCATTCATTCCAAAAGTAAGACTCTTACCAAGTTTAGAACTGGAAATATATTTCCACATATGCATAAAAGGCTCTGAATCTAACATCACAGTCCATCATAAAGTATTTCGTACATTCCCCTTAAAATCAGGGAAAGAGGATAACTCCTGTCACTAGGTACTTTCACATTTTATTGAATATTTCTAGTCAGCAAAATTAAACAAGAAAAAGAAAGAAAAGACAAATGCATTAAAAGTCAAGACTCAAAAGTGCTATTATTTGTAAATGAGAATTTTCTACATCAAAAATTTCAAAAGATGTACACAAAGCTATCACAACGCATGAGAATACAGCTGATTTGCCAGAAGGAAGCGCAGCTTGTCGAAGTTGACGGCAAAATGAGAAAAGTGAAAACTGAGACAACAACATTTTCCAAAAATTAAAAATCATCAAAATGTACCTGAGGTGAATTGTTTGAGGATTTTATGTAAGGAGTAAAAACTGTTACATGCAAGTCATTACTTCTTAGTCCACATTCCAGGAGAAAAACACAGTGCCAATAGACAAAAACTCAGTGGCATAAATAAGTCTAGTCCTTCCATGTTTGTCTGTAAGTGCATCAAGATTCCAATCAATATCCTCAGAAAAATGTCCACAGTATCAATAAACTGACTCTTAATCATAAGGGGTCACCAAGGGTCAATGAACAATCAAGGCATTCCCAAGTATGTGACATCAGGCAGAATCCTCATATGATGAGGTATGAAAACTCACCATATAATAAGAATTAGTACAAATGATTGTCCACCCATGCCCTGCCTGAAATACCATGATTGTTTGTGAAAAGTATCTTTGATAAAGCTGGGTATAATTTGGCTTTGAAAAAATAATTAAATATGTCAAGGTATCATAATAAAGTGTTCACCCTACATGTAGTCATGACTGATGGAGCTGATGATATTTCAGATCTGTTGAAATGGTATCCAATTATACCATATGTATTAAGGCTGGATGTGGTGGTAGACATCTTTAATCCTAGAGCCTGAGAGACAGATACAGGTAGATCTCGGCAAGTTCAAGGCCAGCCTGATATACACAGTGAGCTCCAGGCCAGTCAGGCCTAGATAGGAAGACCCTGTCATAAAAAAATAAATTAATTAGAGGCTGGAGAGACGGCTCAGGGGTTAAGAGCACTGGTTGCTCTTGCAGAGGACCCAGGTTTGAGTCTCAGCACCCCAATGGCAGCCAACAACAATCTGTAACTCTAGTTCCGGGGTATCTAATACCCTTTTCTGACCTCCATGGGCACTGCTTGATATGGGTGCACCTACATACATGCAGGCAATACATTTGTTCACATAAAATAAAAATAATAAATAAAATATTAAAAATTCATTAATTAAAATATAAAAATTGTCAACAATTGGCTATAAATATGGGAAGATGATATAGATTTTTATTGCACATCACACATAAAATTATCTACAGCTGAATCTAAGACTTAAATATAAATGAAACTTTAACTCTATTAGAATATAACATAGATATTTTGTCTCAAGGTAGGGTGGGATATGTGTAACACATAAAGGAAAAGTTCAATAATTTTGACTGAAAAAAATTTCAGAATTTCTACTAGACAAAAAAATACCACAAAACAAGTTACAAAGTTAGACTAGATACTTACAATGTTTACAGCCAAGGGAATACTAATTTCCAGGACTAGTGTTGACTTCCAAAAAGTACTCAGGACAAAAATCAGGCATTGGCAGAAACCTGATTGGTCAAAAAACACACAATAAAATGTGCTTCATGGAGCTGGAGAGATGGATCAGTGGTTAAGAGCTCTTGCAGAGGACCTAGGTTTGATTCCCAGCACCCACATGGTAGCTAAGAGTTGTCTTTAAGCTGGGTGTGGTGGTGCACTCCTTTAATCCCAACACTCTCGGGAGGCAGAGGCAGGAGGATCTCTGTGAGTTCAAGGCCAGCCTGGTCTACAGAGTGAGTTCTAGGCCAGCTGGGGCTACAGGGAGACCCTGTCTCAAAAAAATGTGCTTACTAGTATTTCATATACAAGGCTGCTTGAGCCTTTGTCCAAGCCTTTTCTAAAATTTTATACAGTAATTAAAAGTACCAGGCTGGTGTACCTTAGCCTTTCTAGATGCTTAACAACCATACTTAATGCCCATACCAATTTGGCCAAGGGACTTAGGGATAACTTTCTTCCTTGCCCTTAGAGGTCAACTAAGTCCCAGGGGACTATGCATGGAGGCATCTCTTGAAATGTCCTGCAAATGTGAGTCGCCAGTTTTCCTGTGCAGGGAGGTTTGGGAGATTCACTAATGGGACTTTAGCCAATGTCCAATCTATAAAGAGGAAAGTCTGCTCGTACTTCAAAAAGGGAAGGCTGGTCTAGCAAGTCCTGACTTTTCCCTTGAGTGGATGGAACTGGTAAATAAAAAGCCAAAAGGAGCCAGGGGCTCCCTCCAAAACCCGAGTGACCCCTGAGGACCAGATCCTCAACTGACCTTGAGAAAACAAAAACCTTGGTTAATCTGGGCTGTGTGGCCTTAAACATCCAAAAGGCAAGAATATCCAGAAATAAATCAGTAAGGCCTGAGAAATTGTGCTTCAGGTATAAAACTTGAGATCTTATTAAAAAGACAAAAAGTAAAAAAAAAAATGTTTTTGACCTGGTTAATAATTAAGGAAAAGGTAAGTGAAGATTTTATACCAGAGATAAAAAGCAAGGAGAAGAGATAATAGGATGACCATTCAGTTACCAGTTTAGTAAACAACCTGCCACCCTTAGTTCAGTTGACCAGATGCATATCCCTTGCTCAGCACATAGTAGCCGAGAACCTGTGTTACTGAAATACAGAGTTATCAGTACCAGTAAGTGTGCTGGGAATGCTCATTTCAGTGTTGTGTATAAAACTGGAAAAACAATGACTGCCTGCTATGAAATAGATGAATAAATGGTGCATCATTCATATGATATAAATAAATAAGCAGAGAAAATACAGAAATCAGCATCAAAAGGGGGACATCTCAAAACAGGCAGATTGAGAACTGAGTGACCTGAAAGGAAATTTGTTCAGTTTTCTCAACTGTTGTCAGTTACTCAACTTTCAAAAATGGACAAATCTAAATAATATACAGTTTAAAAACATAGGTATTGCTCATAAAATTATCAAAACAAGCAAACTGATTTTCAAAATTTCAGAATTTGCCCATCTGTGAGGAAGACAGCAGGTGGAATTACAGGAAGTATCCCTGTTCTTAGCAAATCCTACTTTCAAACTGGGAAGTTATGCTAATTATATTGTGCTCATTTTAATTTCATTTCTTTTGAAATCCAGCATTCATTGGTTCTTTTTTTTTAACAAATGCTACTTTGAGGCTGTTTTCTTTTCATTCTTTAAATTTTACATACACACTAAATAATTTGTCTACACTTATGACACAGTTTTCAATTATGTGAGTTTTAAGAACAGTGAATGAGAAGATTGGGGGTGACAAAGACAGAAATTCTCTCTAGGAAGATGAAAATGTTCTACATTCATTGGACTCATGCTTTTACAACCTGTGAATATACTAAAACATTGAATTGCATACTTTAAGTAGGTCATCTAAAGCATATCAATTAAATCTTAATAATGCTATTTAAAAGCATCCTGCTTTAGATCTGAGTGGAAAGATAGAATCAGCAATAAATCGCCCCACCCCTCGTAGAGGTGACGTGCAGAAAACAAAACTCGAACTTTCACCAGTTTATTATTATTTTACATGTACAAGTGTTTGCCTGCATGTACATATGTGCACGGCCTGCATGCAGTGCCTGTGAAGGCGAGAAGCCAGCGTTAGATACCCTGGAACTGGAGTTACACACGGTTCTAAGATGCTATGTGGATGCTGGGAGTGAGCCACAGTCCTCTGCCAGAGCAACAAACAGTCATTACCACTGAGCCATCTCACCGGGCCCCGCTCCCCCCCCCCCCGCCCCGTAGTTTAAATACAGCTCTAACATGGCCTTTTTAGTTCCCTTTTAGGTTGGGAATGTCTGTTTCCCACTGGCAAACCAGGTTGTGGTCCATCAGCTCTTGATTCTAGTAATTTTCAAATTAGTCTTTTGCATTAGCATGCACAGTAAGGGCTTTCATACAGCTTCCTATTGGTTACAGCTTGATACATTCTTTGTTTTGATTGATTCTCCTTCCCTGGTCCTCATATCTCTCACACTGCATGCTTTGCATCCCTCTCTCCTCAGTCCCAACGCTTCACACCCCAGACTTTGTACCCCTCTGTCCTCAGAGGGGTACAAAGGCATCTCTCGGCCCTTCACGCTTGGCACCCCTCTGTCCTCAGTAGTCTTCATTCTACTTTCATGTCTCCTGCATTCCATGGCCTTCCCCAACTCTTGCCATAAAATCCCATTTCCCCATTCTCGTGATTCCCTACGTAGTTCCATAACCTACACTCGCATTCACTCCCTCATAGTTTGTTCATTATAGAAGTTCGAAGTTGGGGCTGGAGAGATGGCTCAGAGCTTAAGAGCACTGGCTGCTCTTGCAGAGGGCCCGGGTTCCATTCCCAGCTAACAAATCCTGTAACTACAGTTCCAGGGGATCCAGCTCACTCTTCCGACCTCTATGTTTTGTGAAGTGGGTGCACTTAAACACACGCGTGCATTACATTGAGACACAAAGCAAACCAAAAAATAATAATAAATAGAAACAAGTTAGGATTCACATATACATGCAAGAAAGAAAATGCAGAAGTTGTCAGAATCTAGGATGCTTCACTTAATAAGCTTTCAAGATACAGCCACTTTCCTACTTTCATGGTTTTTTGTTTTGTTTTGTTTTGTTTTGTTTTGTTTTGTTTTGTTTTTAAGCTTCAGCTCTCGGCTCCCATTTTCCCTCTAGGTAACCACTATCTGCTATGAGTAGAATTTTCTCCATCCACAGTTCCAGCTTTCACTGGTCAAGCTAAGCAAGTTAAATAGATCTTGCTTTTCATTGTGATTAACTGAGGCTACCCCATTCCTAAGACACTCAGTTCATGCAACTCCCTGGCTACCAGAATTAGTTCTGAGATGGCCGACTCATCACAAAATTCAGAAACTAGTCATTATGACCCTCTATACCTTCCTCTGGACATGCATCTCTGTAGTAGGATATAGACTTATGTAGGTATGAATCCACAAGTGGTATGGCTGAGTGATATGTTGAACCTATCAGCTTTTTGAAGAATTTCCAAGATGATTTCCACAGCGGTTACAGAAGTTTGTAGGCCAACCAGAAAGGAATAAATGTCCCCTTCCCACACATTCTCACCAGTGTTTGTCGTCCTATTTTGTTTTTATGTTTTGCATCTGAATTTTATTTTATTTTTTATCATTTTAATTTTTTATTTTTTAATTTACTTTTTATTGTTATTAAACTTTTTCCACACATCATACATCATTTCTCAATCGAATTTAGAGTTACTTCCTTTTCCATGTTCTCCATCCCACCTGAGTTCTTGCACTCTGCCATACAGGCCTTGCATCCTTTTCTGAGTCTTTCCAGAGATTTTTTCCAGTTCTTTTGTTGCCATTGTTCTCTCTAACTTGTATTGCTTCAATATATACAGTTATATATATATATATATATATACATAAATATATGCATACATACATACACATATCACCTGAATTGGAGGATTTTCTTTTCTTTTCTTTTTGCTAAAAGATGTCATGTTTTCCTTAAGGAAGTGTTTGAAGGTTCCCCCTTGGCAAGCTCAACCAACCATTAATCTTGCCCTTGTGCTCCACACTGGGGTCTTTCCCTCCCATGGTCCCCCAAATGAAGTCCAGTATCCATGTGTCCCGTCTTGATCTTCCTGTACTGGCCTCCATGGTACAGCCTTTTTTGTTTTTTATCTTAGCCATTCTGATTGTGGTAAGATGACATCTCAACCTAGTTTTTTTAAATTTGCACTTCCATGATAGCTAAAGATGCTGAACATTATTTCTCATCCACTGTGTTTCACTATTTATGAACTGACTCTTTAGTTCCTCATCCTAATTTTAATTGTTTTCTTTAGGTTTGGTTTTCTGAGTTCTTTGTCTATTATAGATATTAACCTTCTGCCAGAAACATAGCTACTAAATATATTTTCCAATTATATAGTTTGCCTCTTCACTTGAATGGTGGTATCCTTTGCTGTGTAGAATCTTAAATTTCATGAGGTCAAATTTGTCGATTGTTGACCTTAATGCCTGAGCTATTGAGTTCCTGTTCAGAGTCCTTTCCTTTACCTATATGTTCCAGTGTATTCCCTGTTTTCTCCTCTATTAGATTCAGGATATCAGGTCTTATTTTGGGGTTCTTAATCAATTTGGAGTTGAGTTTCTGAGAGATAGGAATCTAGTTTCATTCTTCAAGCCATTATCTAGGGTGACCACCACCACTGGTTGAACATGCTGTCCTTTTTCCAAGTGTGCTTTTGATCTCTTTGTCAAAAATCAGATTTTAAGACTATTTTATTGACCAATGTGTCTGTTCTTCTGCCAGCAGTACCATGCTGTAGTATAACTTGAAGTCAATCCTATTTTTTGTTGTTGTTAGTTACTTTTCTGGTAACTGTGATGGAATATCTTACAGAAAATAATCAAGGGAGAAGATGCTTCAGAACATATCAGTCCTGTATGGCGAGGAAGGCATGGTGGCTCAAGCATCTGAGATATTAACTCTAGCCAACTATCTTCTGACACATGTCTCATTAAACCACCCAGCATAGACACAGCCCAGATGAGCCTGGCTGGTGGTAGGAGCTTATGGCATGGCTTATTTGCATCTTGGCAGATGGCCTATTTTGCTGTGAGGACACATAGGGACCAAAAGCCACTTGTGGAGGGAAAGGTTTATTACATCTTACATCATAAAGTTCATCATAAGGAGAAGCTAGGGTGGGAGTTGAGCAGAAACTTGGAGTCAGGCAGTGAAGCAAGGACCATGGAGGAACACTGCATACTGGCTGCTTCCCATGGCTTGCTTTGCTATGGTGTTTATACAGCAAGCCCACCTGCACAGGGATGGTACTGCCCAGAGTGCTCTGAGGACTCCCATATCAACTAGCAACCAAGAAAATGCCCCATAGATGAAGGAAATTCCTCAGCTAATTTCTCTCTTCTCGGGTATGTTTATGTCTGTGTCGAGGTTCCATGATCTGCAAAAACAGTGCCTCCACCAGCTGGGGAACCAAGTGTTAAAACACACCAGCCCATGCACAGCACTGCACATTCAGACTCATTCAGTCTGTGTCCAAGCTCACTTCAGCTCTGTTGCCAAGGATGTTCCTCGGGGAAAGCATATCCCCAGACAGATGACTTGTGGACTTCCAGAATACCAGAATACCAGAAGCCTTCTTTTTCCCTCTAAAAGCAGAGATGGAGAAAACAGGTTATAGGAGATTTGTATGATACTTGTGTAATGTAGAAATTCCACTTAGTTCATTTACAGGTTTCCATAGCGCTTTGGTGTTTTGATGTGTCTGGGACCGAATTTTCCTGTGATTAAAGAAAAATCCTGAAACAAAGGCAGAATACTGTTCTTTAACATAAAGACTAGATGTTTTGAAAACTTTAAGAATTACTGGGCTGGAGAGATGGCCTAGCGGTTAAGAGCACCAACCACTCTTACAGAGGACCGGGGTTCGATCCCCAGCACCCACATGGTGGCTGAGAACCGTCTGAAGCTCCAATTCCAGGAGAACTCCAGTTCCAGGGGAATCCGAGGCCCTCTTCTGACCTCCGCGGTGTTGCACGACACGGGTGCACAGACTTGCATGCAGACAGTACATTCATACACATACAAAAATAAATAAAATTAAAAAAAAAGAATTACTGCCTTTTTGTACAGGGTGAAACAGAGGGGTTTAGTTTTATTCTTCTGCAAGTGGTGATCCAGTTTTGCCAGCACCATTTGCTGAAGATGTCTTTCCTCCATTGAATCATCTTGGCTCCTTTGTCAAATATAAGGTGGCTGAAATTGCATGTGCTCAGGATTGGATCTTCAATTTCATTCCATTTATCTATGGGTCTGTCTTTGTGCCAATACCAGGCTGTTTCTATGACTATAGTCCTGTAGTATAGTTTGAAATCCGGTATGGTAATCCCCTCCTGCACTGTTCTTTTTGCTCAGGGTTGCTTCGACTATCCGGGGTCTTTTGTTTTTCCATATGAATTTTAGGGTGTTTTTTTCTAGGTCTGTGAAGAAGCTCATGGGGATTTTAATTGGGATTACATTTAATCTCTATATTACTTTGGGTAGGATGGTCATTTTTACTATATTAATTCTTCCAATCCATGGGCATGAGAGGTCCTTCCATCTTCTGGTATCTTCTTCAATCTCCTTCTTCAAGGACTTAAAATTTTTATTGTAGAGATTTTTAGTGTCTTTGGTCAGTTTTGTTCTGAGATTTTTTGTTGTTGTTTTTATTGTTGTTGAGGCTGTTGTGAATGGGAAGTTCTCCTTGTATGTCTTCTGTAATTGCTTGTTACTGGTACAAAGAAAGGCTACTGATTTTTCTAGGTTAATTTTGGTTTTTTAAAATCATTTTATGTGCAAGAGTGTACTGTCTGCATGTAAGTAGGTGAACCCGTGTCATACAATGCTGCAAAAGTCAGAAGAGGGTGTTGGATCCCCCTGGAACTGGCTTCAAAGACAGTTCTTAGCCACCACGTGGGTGCTAAATACTGAACCCGGGTCCTCTGCAAAAGCAGTCGGCACTCTTAACCACCGAGCTGTCTCTCCAGCCCTAGGTTAATTTTGTATCCTGATACTTTATTGAAACTGCTAATCAACTCCAAATGGACCAAACACCTCAATATAAAACCTGAAACTCTGAAAATGATAGAAGAAAACATTGGAAGCAACCCACCAGACATGGGTGTTCAAGAAGACTTTCTAAATCAGAGAGCATTTCCACAGGAAATAAATTCAACAATTGACAGGTTAGATCTTATTAAACTCAAAAGCTTCTGTACAGTGAAAGAAACGATTATTAAAGAAGTGAAGAGAAAACCCACAGAGTGGGAGGAAACCTTCACCAGTGATACATCTAACAGGGCATTAACTTCCAGAATATATAAACTACTCAAAAAACAAAGAAGTAAGAAAACAAATGACTCACTCAAAAGATGAAGTAAAGAGCTGAATAGAGACTTCACGAGTGAGGAAGTAAAGATGGCTGAGAAATATCTCAAAAGTGTTCAACATCGTTAGTAATTAAGGAAATGCAAATTAAAACCACTTTAAGATTTCATCTTACTCTGATAAGGCTGGCTATGATCAAGAAAACTAGTGATACCAAATGGTGGAGAGGTTGTAGAAAAAGGGGAACACTCATCCACTGCTGGTGGGAATGCAAACTTGTGCAACCCCTATGGAAAGCAGTGTGGGGAACCCTTAAAAGACTCAAAATGAGCCTACGACCTGACCCAGTCATACCACTCCTTGGTATATACCTACAGGACTCATCCTATTGCAGAGATACATGCACAACCATGTTTATTGCAGCTCTCTTCACAATAGCAAAAAGCTGGAAGCAACCCAAGTGTCCCTCAACTTATAAGTGGATAAAGAAAATGTGGTACAACTACACAATAGAATTCTATGCAGTGGTAAAGAAAGATGTCATCATGAACTTTTCAGGTAAATGGATGGAACTAGAAACTGTTATGATAAGTGAAGTAACAGTCCCAGAAAACCAAATGATGTATGGTGTTCCTCATCTGTGGCTCTTAGGACCAAACCCTGACTTGTAAGGCAAATTGAGTAATTTTTCTTTCCCTTTCTGTTTTAGCAAATGTAATACCTGATGTTACTATAAAAAGGTTCATTTAAAAATACATTAATATGGGATTAAGTTAAAAAATACATTAAGCCAGGTGTGGTGGCACACACCTTTAACCCCAGCACTTGGGAGGCAGAGGCAGGCAGATCTCTGTGAGTTCAAAGCCAGCCTGTTCTACATAGAATTCAAGGACAGCTGGAGCTGCAGGGAGACTCTATCTCAAAAGGACAAAAAAAAAATCAACTTGCTATGTAATGTGGGTATGTTAAATAATATTTCTTGTTACCTGCATACAACTCTACTGTTAAAATGTGAATCCCTAAACATGTTTTGGAACTAACCTATAGTTTATTTTCAGATCCCATAATTTTGGTATATGTGTGGTGTGCATATATGCATCTTTTGGAGCAATACAAATCAGAGAGAACAACAACAAAAAAGCCTGGTTCAAAGAACCGACTAAAACAGTAAACCTCTGCCCCAAACAGTAAACTTCTTCATCCAAAAACTTTAAAAAGACTGAAAAAAAGATGCAAGACATGTATGGCAGAATGCATGAGCTCTGGTGGGGCAGAGGGCAAGGGAGGGGAATGGGTCTGGATTCGATTAAGAAATGTTGTATGAAATGCACAAAGCTTCAATAAAGAAGAATCACTGCCTTTTATATTATTATAGATAGGATTATGAGAGCTAAACTACAGGGAAAAGGCTTCTAGGTCGGTTGCTGCTCCATTGGTCTAAGTCCTGTATCTGAAGTTTGTCCTGTCTTCAGAAGCAGGGTATCATCTTCTAGTTCTGGGAGAGAACCAAAGATAACCAAGAGCTGTGTTGATAGCCTGTGTTATTTTGGGCGTCTCCTGGACCACTCTCACCAACCACTCAAAAGGAGGTCTCTTCTGTCTGGCATTGTGTTCCTTGCCAAACAGCCCCCAGGGGTGTGTGTGTGTGTGTGTGTGTGTGTGTGTGTGTGTGTGTGTGTGTGTTTGTGTATGCACATATATGTGTGTGTTTATACATGCACATATACACACATATATATGCACCAATATTTGACACTATATGCATTTCTCACAGGGTTACAGGGGCATCCTTTTTCCCTTTGAGTTCCCTTGCTCTCCAAAATTCATTCATTTCTACTCCTTTCCCTCCCATCAGACCTCCTTCCTCCCTCCCAGTCTGAGTGCCCCCATTACCCCCGCCCTCCCTCCGATCACACCCACCTCCTACCATCCCACTCCTCCTGAATTCCCTCCCCTTCCACACTGTGGCCCCTTGCATGTCCCTCCCTCCTCTCCTCCCAATTTCCCCCACCTCACCCATGGTAACATCTGTCCCCTACTATCCCCCTCTTTCTGATTCTTTCATTTCCTTCACCTCTGTGCATACTTTCCATTTTCCTGGTTCCTGGTATTACATCAAGATGTATACTCGGGGCTGGAGAGATGGCCTAGCGGTTAAGAGCGCTGACGGCTCTTACAGAGGACCCGGGTTCGATCCCTAGCACCCACATGGAGGCCAAAAACCATCTGAAACTCTAATTCCAGGAGAACTCCAGTTCCAGGGGAATCCGACACCCTATTCTGACCTCCACGGCATTGCACGATATGGGTGCACAAACCTGCATGCAGACAGTACATTCATACACATACAGTAATAAATTAAAAAAAAATAAAAAAAAAGATGTATACTCAAGTCTAAGAGATTGGTGCTACAGTCCACAAATGAAAGAGAACATAACTTGCTTGCCTTTCTGCATTTGTGTTACTTCACTTAGTATAACACTCCCTAGTTCCAAATTGCTAAGGGAGAGACTCAACCAATGGTCCAACCCAGTCCCAAAGCCTTAGTAACCATAACAACCAGCATGGCAAGCTACCCCTATTGGTGCAGTAGTGACACTGTGAACTGGGGGTAATCAAGAGATACCTAATTGTACTTAAGGCCCACTCAATGGGAATGAACTCAGGAGTGGCACTGTAAACTTGGCCACATACACATGGCTTGAGAGGACACAAATCCCAGAGAAAACTAGTTCTGTCCTATTTCTAGACAAATGAAATTTCTTACCATAAGCTAACTACAGATCCTTACACTTACAGACAAGCATACCATACACCACTCATCAAGGAAGCCTCTTTCTGCAATATATGGAAGCTACTACAGAGTTCCACAACTGCTCAGACACAGAGAATGTACATCTGAGAGATGTCCAGTCCTGGGTGACACATCTACACTTGAACCTCTGGACCTAAAGGTCATGGAACATAGCAGAATGAGAGGTAGAGAGAACATAATGCATCCCTCAACCCTCACAATGAAGCTTCCTTTTACAACAGAGTGTGATGCACACAAAAGGCCACAATTGGCCAAGTTTTAAAGAATAAGAGACTTCAGAGTGTATATCCCTGGGTAGGTCTCCAATATTGAACCCTGTCTAGCCCATGGCTCAGGCACCACTGCAGAAGAAGGGGAAAGATTATGAGAGCCAGGGCTGTTCATGAACACAGGGGAGCAGAGGCTGAAATCTTGCCTATGTGAACTTATTGAAATGGTGGCTCTGAGCACAGGACCCATGCCAACTTGTCGCAATGGTGGCTCTGAGTGCAGGACCCATGCCAACTCAGTGAAACAGGGGCCAGAGGGGAGGAGAGAAATGGGTGGAGGTTCAGCTCTAGACTGAGCAGTCCTGAAGACTGATTGCTACTGAGTGAGGGAGAGCATGCACTACTTAAGATTTCTAAATGGGCTGACCAAAGTCCAGTGGATGAATTTGCACCTAGGTACAAATGCTTGACTGTATAAGACTTATCATTTACATGGAATACATGAAGTCTGGTGGGGGATTTGAGGAGCATGGATTGGGGTGGGGGTCTAAACCTTCATTAAGAACCGTTCTATGAAGTTACAAATGCTCAATAAATATGTAAAAAAAGAATCACTGCATTTCCACATGTTATACATCTACAGAATATGTAAACACACTTTTCACTGAATTCTTTCATTCTTTTTGTAATTAGCAACCCAGTGATACTTAAGAAGTAACATGTGAAACTGCTGAGGAATAACTGTGAACTTGATGCTTTTGATGGTGGATGTGAAACCCTGTTCGTATTTGTATTAGGACTATTACTGTTCTTAGTGCCCTGATTGCAAACAGTTGTGAATGATTGTCCACAAGTCTTCTCTTCCCAGGAATCCTGTTATTTTTAGCATACACTTACACATCAGTGAGAAACATTCTTATTAGTGTTTAATTTGTATGTGTCCATATGGCATCCGGGGTCTTCCCACCTGCTGTCTAAATGAGACGTTTGGCCTCCATGCCAGCTTCTGGAAATCCAAAGCCCTAGGTCATGTTTTCTGTGATCCCCTAGCGCTTCCGTTTCTCCTGTCAGCTGTTAGCGCTCCTCTGGGCTTACTTGTTTTGTGGGATCTCACCCACTAGTGGGTCATGTTCCTGTGCCATGCATGATCAAACTAGATAGAAAACTCAACCTCCTACACACACAGGCACTTGGGCACAGTTGGCTCATCTTGGGCTGGATTTGTGTGGGTTGGCTTTAATACATATGAGAAAGTAGTTGGGCAGATTTAATATCTCGCTCACAGCATTTCAAATTACATGTCTGCCAGGTTTGTTCCTAAGAGTACAATTATATGGGAGGACTTAGTTCCAGTGTTCTATAGCCCAGTAGGGTATGTACAGTCTATAATAATTTATTGTATATTTCAAAATCACTAATAGTGCCTGAATGTTCCCAACATAGAGAAGTAATGAATGCTTAAGGAGACAAAAATGATAATTACCTTCATTTGATCATTATATTTGGTACAATACCCTGGATTAGCAAACTTTATCCAATAAATATGTACAAATATTATGTCTTAATTAAAATATTGGAAAAGTACTTTCATCCTCAACATTGCCAGGGACCTTTCTCACTTACCTCTCACTGGGAACAGCACGTTAACTTCCACCCTCTTTCTCCTTTCTCTGTGTTTTCACTTTTGAACCATCTTTCCCCTTTTTTATTCCCCAGAGCAAAAGAGTTTTCTTCCCTTTTATTCCATTCTCTTTGGCCTCACCAGAATTTGTTTCATGTTTGTTGTCCACGTTCTTGCTAACACCCATGCTCTTAGAGCACCATGCTCTACAGAAAGAAACTTGCTGAGATATTAATTAAAAAAACTCTATTTTTCTCCTTTAGGAAATTCTAGTTCCCACAGCTGTTATACTCAGTCCATTCTTACTGGCCCTCCAGAGTCTTTTCCTTTTCAGAGACTATGCCCAAATTTGGCTTTCATGCCTTTGGCTCAGACATGACTCTGAATGGTTCAAAAATACTTCTTTCCCAGAGCTGGGTTAGATGTCCAAGCTTATTATCTTGTTGCTGCAAGTGCCGAAGGCTTGTGCTTTGCAATGTAGACCTCTCCCCAATCTGATTGCCAAGGGTCCATGTGAGCTGAGCCTCCTGCATATCAGCATGGCTCAGAGTGGAAGCAGAAGGGGAGCTCTGTCAATCTCAGTGGAGCCACACTGATTATTCTCTCTCCATCACAACCCACCTGGCCAGCCTGTCTGAATGCAGCACTGGAAGTCATGTATGATTGCTCTCATCAGTCGTCATGTGGCAAGCCCTCTCATTGCAGATGGTATTCATTGCATGTTAAGAGTCTGAGAAAAGAAACATTGGCATTTGTTCACATGCTTGGCGATCACATTTCCTGTTTCTATGATTCCTCATCTCCTCCAAAAGACACCATTCGCTCATCCAAAATGGACTTACTTCTCATCTATTAAAAGCCAGAAATTATACCATCACTGAGGGTCGAAAAGAAAACATACCAGATGTTTTTAAGGGGTCTGGTGCAAAGCAGCATTGGTTGAAGATTTTCAGTTGAGTCAGTTATTATTGAAACTCTATTCAGTCTTTTATATACCATGTTAAGTAAGCACCCATAACAACATTAAAAATATAGATATACTCTCTGAACTTATTGGATCTTAATATAGAAACAAATGCAGATATTGAATAAATAACCTCAAGTATCAAGAATTCCATAAAAGAAAACCATGTAATGACAATAATGTACAATGGTGGGATTCTGAGGCGAGGTCACGGATGGTACTGTATGAGTTACATGTCATAAATTCAATTCTCCTGTCTATATCACTAAGTGTGATATTGAAAGCAGATCCTAGAGCACAAAGAAATCAAGTAACTTGCCCAAAGCTCATACACAGCTGTGAGCACAGGTTGTCAAATATCATCTTGCCCTCAACGACGGTACTAGTTTCTTAAAATCAGAGGGTTGGAGAAACTTCCTGGAGGGAGATATTTAGGTTGGGCTTGGACAGTGGTTTGGAAAGGTTTAAGGAGACTAGGGGTGCACATTTTGAAGATGAGAGGGTAGCAAGCTTGAGAGCTTCTGAGATTACAGACCTGTAAGAAAGTCCTGAAGGGAGGAACATGTGTCCCTTGCTTCTGGCCTGGCCCTGCCCAGCCACTTTCAGGGCAGTGATACCAGCATTTGGGGGAAAAGCTTAATGATATACTTAGTAAAAAAGCTTGTAGCTCCTTCCAACCCTGGGCTTGAAAGCTCAGATGAAATCTATCTGTGGAAGAGAGTTACTTTTTAAAAATATTTTTGTTGAGTTTTTGTGTATTTTGTATAATAGATCTTGAACAAATTTAGACCCACCCTACCCCTGTAGCCTCCCCCCACTGGATTTCTTGCCTTCTGTCATATATATATATATA
>VZQC01015004.1:9216367-9329523 GCA_009823505.1 Rhizomys pruinosus
AATCATTTCTAGGAGTTTTCTGGTGGAGTTTTTAGTATCCCTTAAGGAAACAATCATATCATCAGCAAAAAGGGACAGCTTGACTTCCTCTTTTCCAATTAGTACTACTTTAATTTCCTTTTCTTCCTTATTGCCCTAGCAAGTGTTTCAAGCACTATATTGAAGAGGACTGGTGACAGTGGGCAGCCTTGCCCAGTTCCTACCTTTAAGGGGAATGCTTCTGTCGTTTCCCCATTTAGGATGATATTGGCTGTGGGTTTCCTGTATATGGCTTTGATTACACTGAGGAATGATCCCTCCAATCCAATTCCCTCTAGGACTTTAAGCATGAAGAGATGCTGGATTTTGTCAAAGGCTTTTTCCACATCAATTGAGATGATCTTGTGGTTTTTGTCTTTCAGTCCATTTATATGTTTTATGATATTTAATGATTTTCATATGTTGAACCATCCCTGCATCTCTGGTATGAATCCAACTTGGTCATGATGGATGATCTTCTTGATGTGGGTCTGTATACGATTTGGAAGTATTTTGTTTAGAATTTTGGCATCTGTGTTCATTAATGAGATGGGTCTATAGTTCTCCTTTTTGGTTGTATCTTTGCCTGGTTTTGGTATTAGAGTGATGCTGGCTTCATAGAAGGAATTTGGGAGAATTCCCTCTGTATCCTTCTAAGCAATTTGGTTAATAATGGTTGTACGTATTTGTGAAATGTTTTATAGAATTCTGCCATGAAGCCATCTGGGCCTGGGTTTTTTTTTTTAGTTGGGAGCTTTCTTATTACATCTTCAATTTCTTCATATATTATGGGTCTGTTTAAGCTGTCAATCTCTTCTTGGTTGAACTTTGGTGATTCCCAGGATTTCAGATATTCATCCATTTCTTCTAGGTTTTCAAACTTAGTATAGGTTTTTGAAGTATTCCTGTATGATTGTCTGGATCTTTTCATTGTCTGTTGTGATATTTCCCCTTTCATCACAGATTCTATTGATTTGGAGTTGTTCCTTCTTTCTTTTGGTTAACTGGGCTAGAGATCTGTCTTTCTTCTTTATTCTCTCAAAGAACCAACTTTTGGATTCATTGATTTTTGTATGGTTTTCTTTGTTTCTATTTCATTGATTTCTGCTCTGATTTTGTTATTTCTTCCTGTCTGTTTGGTCTAGAGTTCATTAGTTGTTGTCTCTCAAGTGTTTTTAGCTGCAGTGTTAGATTGTTCACTTGTGCTCTTTCTGGTTTTTTGATGTAGGAACCCAGAGCTATGTACTTCCCTCTTAGGACTGCTTTTAAAGTGTCCCGTAGGTTGTGTTGTGTTGTGTTGTATTATGGTTGTGTCGTGTTGTATTATCATTGTCATTAAATTCCAGGAATGCTTTTATTTCTTTCTTTATTTCCTCCTTGACCCATTCATTATTTAGGAGAGTGTTGTTTAGTCTCCGTGTGTTCTTGTAGGTTTTAGGGCTTATCTTGGTGTTGATATTGAGCTTTATTGCACTGTGGTCTGATAGAATGCATCAAATTATTTCAATCTGTTTGTATTTGTTGAGTTTTTTCTGTGTCCAGTATGTGGTTGATTTTGGAGACTGTTCCGTGGGGTGCTGAGTAGAAAGTGTATTCTCTGGTATTTGGGTGGAATATTTGGTATATGTCTATGAGGTCCATTTGGTGTATCATACCATTCAGTTCAGATGTCTCTCTGTTTATTCTTTGTCCTGTTGATCTGTCCAAAGCATTTAGTGGGGTATTGAAGTCCCCTACTATGAGTGTACTGGGGTTAATCTGTGCCTTGAAGTCCTGAAGAATTGTCTTTATAAAGTTTGGTGCACCAGAGTTTGGTGCATATATATTCAGGATTGTGAGATCTTCATTGTCAATTGTTCCTTTAATAAAGATGTAATGGCCATCTTTGTCTCTTTTTATTTCTTTTACTTTGAAGTCTATTTTTTCTGATATTAAAATAGCAATACCTGCTTTCTTTTTGGTAGCATTTGCTTGGAATATTTTTTTCCATCCTTTCACCTTAAGTTGGTGCCTATCCTTGAGATTGAGATGGATTTCTTGTAGACAGCATATAGATGGGTTTTGTTTCCTAATCTAATCTCCCAGTCTATGTCTTTTGATTGGTGAGTTTAGTCCATTAATATTTAAGGTTATAATTGAAAGATGCATGTTGCTTCCTTTCACCTTATCCATTTGCATTTTGGGTCTAGTTTCTACTTCTGCAGTTATGTTTTTTATTAGTTTCTCTTTCTAGGTGCTTTGGGATAGTTGCTCCTCTCTTCTGTCCTTTGAATTGCTTCAAGTATTTTCTGAAGGGTTGGTTTTCCGGACATGTATTCTTTCATCTTGCTTATGTCATGGAAGATTTTTCTCTCTCCTTCAACCTATAATTAACATTTTTGCTGGGTATAGTAACCTGGGTTGGCATCTATAGTCCTTTAACACTGGGAATGCTTTGGTCCATGTTCTTCTTGCTTTCATGGTTTGCGCAGAGAAGTCAGTCATAATTCTGATGGGTTTCCTATGTAACTTGTTTTTCTCTTGTGGCTTTTAGAATTTTGTTTTTGTTTTGGGCATCTAGCATTTTAACTATGATATGGTGTGGGGAGTTTCTTTTCTGATCTTGTTTGTTTGGAGTTCTATGTGCTTCTTGTATTTGTATGGGTTTGTCTTTTTTTTTTTAGTCTGGGGAAATTTTCTTCTATTAGTCTGTTGAAGATCTGATCAATACTATTCTCGGGATTCTTCTCCTTCCTCCATTCTTATGATGTGGAGATTTGATCATTTCATAGTGTCCCATATTTCCTGGTTGTTCCATTTTTGTGCATTTTTAAATTTTTCATTATCTTTACTTGAGCTTTTTAGTTGTTCTGTGTTATCTTCCAGGTATGATATTCTTTATTCTGCTTCTTCCATTCTATTTCTGAGGATTTTTCCATTCTTTTCCTCTTGACTAGATGAGTGTTCTATTTCCTTTTTCATTTCATCCTGTGATTTCTTTAGTATTTCCACTTCCTTTTGGAGCTTCTCAATCTCTTCTTGGTGCTCCTTACTTCACTGGTTGGCTTCCTTTTTCAGTGTTTCCACTTCCTTCCAGAGTTTGTCATTTTTCTCCCTCTAGTTCTTTCTGGAGTTTGTCATTCTCTCCCTTTAGTTCTTTCTGAAGTTTGTCATTGTCTCCCTCTAGGTCCTTCTTGAGTTTTTCATTCTCTCTCCTTAGTTCTCTGACTTCTTCTTTATATTCTTTAATTTCTCTGAATAGGTCTGCAATTGTCCCTCTAAGATCTGTTTCTTGGGTCACCCCCAGGGGGAACCCACTGTAGCAATCTCCTACAGTGTTGGTAGAGCTTAGTGTGGAATTATGCTGCACCTTTCCCATGTTGTCCCTTTGTCGTGTCCCTGGCATGTGGGTTTCCCTTTTTTGCCTGTATTCCAATGCAAATTACAAATGCCTTTTCACTGTGTTGAAGGCTTGCTTTGCTTGCCTCCTTCAGATGCTTTTTTTTTTCTCCTTGTTTATGGAGTGTTGACTTGTCTAGGTATCAGGCTTTCAATTTTGTTTATATATTGGAAGCCTAATTCACTCTTCCCTTTCTGTTCTGAAGGTTCTCCAAAAAATCCACTTGGACACTCAGCAATTCCAGTTGGCGGGGGGGGGGTATGCCTGACTTACTCTGTGCTTTAGGTGGTCCTGGGAAGTCCCTGATCTAAGCACTATGCACTCCTTCTGTCATATATATTAAGTCCTTTCTATTCAAGCATTTGTTTCCAGATGTCCTTTGCTGCAAGTTCACCTACTGTAGTCTAGTCAGTCTTTCTAGAGTCCCTCCCTTAATAGCTACTGTCTCTCACCCAGCAGGTTCCATTCTAGATGTGTCACTTGGGCCTAAACATCTCTCAGACATATATTCCCTGTGTGTGACCAGTTGTGGAATTCTGTAATCGCCTCCAACTTTTGCAAAAAGAAGCTTCTTTGATGAGTGGGGCACAGTACACTTGTCTGAAAAATATAAGGATCCTGAGTCCCCACACAATTTAGTCAGTAAGGCTGAGCTCAGTCCCAGGTAAACTTTGCCAATGAAAGTCAGGTTGTCTGGAGATACCGGGGGAGTTGGTTGAAGATGGTGTAATTACTGAGATGACAGATCAAGTCTTTGCTTTGAAACACCTGTCCCCAGAGATCTCCCAAGTTTATGACTTGAAGTAGAGAGAACCTTTTGTTCGTTTGATTTCAGTGGATACTTGGTAGTTTTATGGGCCTATGGGAAAGAGCTTGAGTATTCTGAAGAGTAGAGGAAGGCAAGAGAGATCTCTGTTTCATTTATTTTTGAACTGGAGGAAAAATTATTTTAAGCCAAAGAAGAGATAAACAAAACAGAGCAAGACTCTTAACTCCCTCCGCCTTTCCTCCTTTCTCTTATCTAATCCTAATTCCTCTATTTCCTTCATCTGCCAAACTATACTTTGGACACTAAAGGGTGCCTGAACTTGCTCTTTAGACTCCAGGCCCCTGTGGATGATCAGTGTTAGGCACTTTGCAGCACTGTGGAGCATGACGTGATCATGTCTACACTGTGACATTTAGACCACTTATTTTGTTTATTCATCTTTATATGCAAAGTTCATGGATTTGCCCTTGCACTCAGGCTGTGGATGCATTTTGAAGTCAGGTCTTCAATCAAAGCTCAGCTGGGCACCACTTTTAAACTGTGTGACTTTGGGTGACTAATATATTGTTTCTGAGCCTCAATTTAGAAAATGGAAAAAATAAATATGACCACTAAGGATCTGGTGGAGAATTAAATCACAGTGCTTGGTGCATGATAGCTATAATTAATATCACTTATTATGACTAAGGACTGGGTTTTAAGATCATGAATTGAGCACATAATTATTAAGCTAAGACTCTTGGCCAGTGCTATGCTTGGCTAGGTTCCTTAAAGATGAAAAAAGATGGTTTCTACTGTCCAGCAACCCCTGTATAATGAGAGAAATATACTCATATATGGAAAAGGATCAAGACAAACAGATCCAAAAAGGAAACCCTGAGAATATGCATGCCCAAGTCTTCCCATAATGTCTATACCAGTTACTTCTAACCATTCTGACCAAAACACCTGCTAAAGATAGGTTAAATGAGGAAGGATTCACCTTGACTACCAAGACAAACAGATCCAAAAAGGAAACCCTGAGAATATGCATGCCCAAGTCTTCCCATAATGTCTATACCAGTTACTTCTAACCATTCTGACCAAAACACCTGCTAAAGATAGGTTAAATGAGGAAGGATTCACCTTGACTAGTCCATGAGGGGAGAAGATATGGAGGAGTGGCTCCCATCACGGCAAAGAGGAAACAGTGTGAAGGAAATTCTGACATCCCACAGGCTTTTTCCTCTCCGTCTTTTACTCCTTAACAGCCTCAGCCTATGGGATGGTGCCACCTACATCCAGAGTGGACTGACCCTTCTGTTAACCATCTCTGGAAACACCCTCACTAATGCACCCAAAGGTGTTATTCACCAATCTCTGAGGCAATTCTAAGGGAAGTTGACAATGGAAATTAACCAACAGAGAACCTTTGTCTCTTTCCTGATTCTATAATGGAAAATCTGAGATTGGGGAATTTATAAAGAATGGAGATTTAAGGGCTGGAGCCATGGCTCTGCAAATGAGAGCACCGGCTGCTCTTGCAGAGGACTCAAGTTCAGTCACTATCATACACACAAGGACTAACAACCATCCATAACTCCAGTTCCAGGGGGATCTGATGCCCTCTTCTGGCCTCCATGTGCATTGCACACATGTGGTGTACATACATGCAGGCAAAACACTCATACATATAAAATAAAAAATGAATAGATAAATAAATAAATAAATAAATAAATAGAATGGAGAGTTATTTTAGTTCACAGCTCTGGAAGCTGAGAAGCCCCACATCTGAGAGACAAACATGGGAAAGTTCTTACACTGCTCCATGACATGTCAGAAGCCAGGCAAGTGGGTGCATGCATGGAAGCAAAAATAGCATCCAACTTCCATGATAGCCTACCCAATTTCCATGTAAAAGTCATCAATCCTTTTGTGAGGGCTCTTCCTTCATGACCAAAATATGTCCTACTAGGCTTCACCCTCTACTTCACTAAGGAGTACCTGTATTTCTGAAGGTCACCTAAGCCATAAGAGTTAGCTTCCTGTGTATAAATAATTCTACCCAGAGATAGAACCTTAGCTACTACTGTGAAAGTAGAACAGTGTCATCACCCCAGCGCTGTTTGGGAGAATAAAAGAGAAAGATTCCTTTAGGCCGTGGTCATGATGGAACATGACCCTTTGGAGATTCAGCCTCATTGTATCTATGGATGGGGACAGGGAGAACATGGGACACCCTAGGAGTCATTTTCTATTCTTGGAACTGTGTATGCCTCCATTCAGTCACATCCTCTCTGGTTCAGTAGGTGGTGGTCTCAGAAATAAGTCTGTAAGTGGGGTCATTTGTCTCATTTGTAGAACATTAGCAGATACAGGCCAAGCTAAGGGAAATAACATTTACTATTATCTTTTGCTCTGTATACCTTTGGCAGGATAATACTATTAAGATGTAACTATACCCCACAGTGCAATGGATGCTGTAATTGAGGAATGTACAAAACAGACTAAATGACTCATTTGGCCTCTGGAAAAGCAGGAATCTGGAATTAATTCAAAGACAAGGAGGTACTTAAGCAGACTCTTCAAGGGGAAATTTAAATTTGCTTGGTAAAGTTTGATACAGCAGGCAGAGGGAACATCAAGCATGAACATATGAGGAAGCAAAAGGGGAAAGCACATATGGAGAACTGTAAACGTTTTCACAATCATGGAATTTGCAGAGCTAGGGCTTTGGAAGAGGTTAAGAAAAAGAATGGCAAAGACCACTGACTCCAGGCTACTGAAGGCCCTGTGTCTTAGCCTAAGAAACTTACATTAACCCATGGAAAGGATGGAACTGAAAACAAAAGAGAAGGCCTTGCTCCTGAAAGGCAGTAGTTGAGTACGAGACAGAGACGTTACACAAGAGCATCACCAGGCCCGGGAAATGCACTCTTCTTCACGGTTCTCCATCAGGTCTGCTCTTCTGTTCATGGTGAGCAGTAACTTCATCCATCACTCCCATTAGCCATTTCTGATTTCTGTCTCTGCCCCTCTCCTTTGTTATCCAACCTTTCCATGCTTGCCACTGCTGAGTGCACTTCAGTTCTTCCTCTTGACACACCTGTCTCACTCAGCACAGAAGAACAAAGCAGTTTCCCAGTTGTTTGCAGACACACAGGCCTTCCAAGCTGAGTTTAAATAAATAAATGGAGTGGAGTAGATTCAAGGCCACAGGGCATAGTGGAGGGTGAGACAAACCGACAAGCTCATCTGGGAAGACAAGAGCTTCATTGGATTGTTGCATTTGGGGAATGCTGGCTCATCATTGTCACAAATTCTGTAATTTCAAGCGGGGAGGGGAGAACCTTTAGCTAATTCTCCAGTGTGCCTTTCATTGTTAATGTTAGCAATTAACTTATTCTTTTAAAAATAACTGTAGTGGGGGTGACAAAAATGCTTCAGCATTTAAGAGTGCTTGCTGCTTTGGCAGAGGATCTGAGGGATTCTTAGAATCCTTGTGGATTTACAACCAACTCCCTGTAACTCCAGCTCCGGGGGTATCCAACATCTTTGGCCTTCACAGGTACCTGTATACTCACACACACACACACACACACACACACACACACACACATCATAATAAAAGTAAAATAACTGTCACATATGCATATGTGAAGGCTACCTCTGACTGCCAGAGCTCTAGCTGATAAAATCTTGTTAGTTAAGCCTCATTTCATGGAGCTTGCCATTGACAGTTAAATTTTTCCTGATGTGCATGCCCTGGCAATACTGGACTGCTGTATGGAGACAATGATTGGCACAGAAGAACTCTGTTACTAGAAAAACCCACTATGAGGCTTGGCTGTGATGAAGATGAAAGAAGGCATGGTTCAGGCTCTGAACAGAGAAATATGACCTAAAACACCCAAGTAGTTAAAGAGAAAGCATCCTGGAGTAGGGTCCTAGCCTCTAGTTTGTACCTTACAGGGTCACTACAGGTAGTGTTAAAGAAAAAAAAAATGTCCTAATACTTAACAAAGGATGCAGAAGTCTTATGTAAGATGATTGTAAGCATGAGGGCCTGAGTTCAAATCTCCAACAATTCATGTAAATCTCCAACAATTCATGTAAATGCTGGGAAACTGTGGCAGCCCCTCTGTAGTCCCAGCATTTGAGAAGGAGAGACAGATGAGCCCCAGCATAGACTGGCTGACTAGACTGGCCAAATCAATGAGCTATGCATTCAAGTAAGAGACTTTGTCACAATAAATAAAGCAGGGAGTGACCAAGGAAATACCTGATAGCAACCTCCTGACTACATTTGGATATACGTGTGCACATGCCCATGCACACATGATCACACATTTTTTACATGCACAGATAACATGCATGCACAAACACCATATAAGCACATACCAAAAAAGTGTCACAATTATACAAGTTATCTCGTTTGTTTCTATTCTTTTTAAATTTTTTTAAAATTTTTAAAATTTTTTTTATTTTTTTTAATTTTATTTATTTATTTTTCTATGTGTATGAATGTACTGTCTGCATGCAGGTTTGTGCACCCGTGTTGTGCAATGCCGCGGAGGTCAGAAGAGAGTGTTGGATTCCCCTGGAACTGGAGTTCTTCTGGAATTGGAGTTACAGACTGTTCTCAGCCGTCATGTGGGTGCTGGGAATCGAACCTGGTTCTCTGCAAGAGCAGTTGGCGCTCTTAACCACTAAGCTATCTCTCCAGCCCCAAATTTTACTTATTTTTTATGCGTATGAAAGTACTGTGTGCATGTAGGTTTGTGCACCAGTGTCGTGAAATGCTGCAGAGGTCAGAAGAAGGTTCCCCTGGAACTGGAGTTAAAGACGGTTCTCAGCCACCATGTGGGTGCTGAGGATCGAACCCGGGTCCTCTGCAAGAGCAGATGGTACTCTTAACAGCTAGGCCATCTCTCCAGCCCCTCAAGTTCTATTCTTGAGAGTCCTTGGTAACTTTCTTACTATAGTAACTTCAGAAATTCGCCTATATTTCTGAGGAATGGAGTTAACTAATGTTCTTACCTTTTAGCCTTTACAGAATACTGCATTAGTCCCCAAATTCTTTTTTTTTGTCTTTTTTGAAGTTTTGTGCATATCATACAACATTTCTTAATCAAATTTAGACCCCTTTCCCCTTCCATACCTCCCACCCCACCAGAGCTCATGCATTCTGCCGTACATGTCTTTCACCTTTTTCTCAGTCTTTTTTAAAGTTTTTCAATGCAGAAGTTTACTGTTTTGGGTACAAGTTTACTGTTTCAGTCAGTTCTTTTATGCAGTCTTTTTTATTGTTGTTGTTCCTTCCACTTTTCATCGCTCCAAAACATGCATATATACACACCACATATATACTAAAATTGTGTCATCTGAAAATAAACTATAGGTTCATTCTAAAACATGTTTAGGGATTCACGTTTTGACAGTAGAGGTGTATGCAGGTAAAGAAAAAATATTACTTACATTCCTACATTACATACCAAGTTGATGAGTAACATCAGGTATTATATTTACTAAAAAAGAAAGAAAAAAAGAATTATTCAGTTTGTCTTATAAGTAGAAATTTGGTGCTAGGATCCACAGATGAAGGAAACCATATGTTGTTTGTTTTTTCTGGGACTGTGTTACTTCAGTTAGCATAATGGTTTCTAGTTCTATTCATTTACCTGCAAATTTAAGGCCTTTCTAATACTATAGTCTAAATCCAATCTAAGGTTCCCACCCATCTAAACTTGATTCTTTCTGTCCACTTTTATACTGGGAATCCCCATCCTTAATCTTTGCTTCCCCCCCCACCCCCAACTTGTTTCTGTCCCTTTAATGTCAGGTACATGATACTCTCTTCCTTGTATCTTATACTCAGAACAAAAGAAAGCCAAATAGACTGTCTAGTTGTTATCGAGTCATATGCCTTCAAATATCAAGCAGATCAAAGAACTAAACTAATCATAAGCCATCAAGAATGAGACAGGAGGTGACTGAATGGGCCTTGTTTGCAGAAGTTCCAGACTGTGCATCTGAAGGTTAGCACCCACTTGGCTATTAAGTCTATGAGGAGAAGAGTAGTGTCCTTTAGCATGCCATTTATGCCCACAATGCCAGGCATATTCTCTAATAGACTTTAGGCAAAAAAACACCTGTTAAACAAAATTAACTTGGAAATCACTCAAGGAACATAGCCTGATGGATTAAGAATATAGATTCCCATGATTTCTAGTTTCAAACATGGATCGATCTCTCTGATTGGATTTTAAGTTATTGAGGTCAAGAGCTCTGTCTTTATAGTAATGGCAGCTTGCATGATATAGCTCTGCTAATTATAGACCATAATCTTAGGGATTTTTGTAAGTATTAAAAGATGAAGAAACTAAGGCCTTGCAAGGCAAATTAGTTTATTCAGTTCATGGAGTTTGTAACCTGTAAAGAATCTATTTGAACCTAGGATTGTCACTGTGCAGCGTGGTGGAATCACCATTCACCCCCCCCCCCCGCATTCATCTGCTGAACCTCCCGATTCGTCTTGAGTAGAATCTGTAACCTTAGGAAAGAACAGCACCAGAGCCAAGGGGACCTCTGTGAAGACCCAGATTTGATGTTCTGAAGACCTCGAATTTTCCTAAACCTGGGGTATGGAGGTGAGGGATGGTACACAGGACTCACAAACAACGTATTTCTATGGCTGCGTATTAAATTTCTGTCTCAATATTTCAGAATGAATCAGATCAACTTTCTGACCATAAAATGACTTTTCCCAAGTGACCTTCTTTATACTTTTACTGTTCTTAATTTTTTTCAAAAATAGTCAGAGATGCTGAACTTCCTAGGACAATCAGATTTTGACTTACAGAGAAATGTCAAGGGTAAGAGGCTGACTCTTATATAGACATCGTTGGCAACTATGGCCTCTCCTTGGGCAAAGCTTCATTCATTCAATGAATTCATTTGTTCATGGCACCTTCTATGGGTCATGCTTCCTACTTGTAATCTTCTCTAATATGAGCTCCCCCACCTACTGTTGTCCAATATCATCCATTTACCTCATCTGTTCTATCTTAAAGCAGTGTACACACTGTGAACAAGATAGGGCATCCAGGGCTGGAGAGATGGCTCAGTGGTTAAGAGCTCTGGATGTTATTGCAGAAGACCCAAGTTTGAATCCCAGCATCCACATGCTGGCTAACAACCATTCATACTTCCAGTTCCAGGGAATCTGACATCCTCTTCTGTCTACTTTGGGCATTGCACAACATGGGTGCACTTACATACATACATACAGGCAATGCATGCAAACATATATAATAATATATAATATATATTAATAAAAGAAATATTTTATTGATGTTTTATGTGTTTCATACATCATTTTTCACTTCTGTTCAGGCGTATTCCCCTATCCCTTCCCCCCACCCCACCCCATCACAGATCATGCATTCTGCCATAACTCTCCTGCATCTTTCTCTCAGTCTGTTTTTTATGCTTAGGAATTCACATTTTCCTCTGTTAATTTCATATTATTCTAAAATATGGATACTTACTCTCCACCCATATACAGCAATTACAGAGTCTGAAAATAATTGGTGGGTGGATTCTAGAGCCCATTGAGAGATTCACATTAAACAACATAGTTGCTTTCAGATAAACAAAAATATAACCATACTCTCGTTCAGCTTGCCTTTCATCTGGGGGATTTGGTGTTAGATCCACAAATGAGGGAAACCTTTCTCTGTTTGTCTTTCTGGGACTGTGTCACCTCACTCAGCATAATGGCTTCAAGCTCCATCCATTTACCTGCAACGTTCATAATGCCATCCTTCTTTACTGCTGAATAGTACTCCATTGTGTAGATGTACCACATTTTTGTCATCCACTCATCTGTTGAGGGGCATATGGGTTGGTTCCAGCTCTTTGCTATTGTGAAGAGAGCTGCAATAAACATGGATGTGCATATATCTTTGCTGTAGGATGAGTCTTTGGGGTATGTACCCAGGAGTGGTATGATTGGGTCAGGTGGTAAGCTCATTCTGAGTCTTTTAAGTCCACACTGCTTTCCATAGTGGTTGTACAAGTTTGCATTCCCACCAGCAGTGGATGAGTGTTCCCCTTTCCCCACAACCCCTCCGGCATCTGTTGTCTTTTGTTTTCTTGATCTTAGCTAGCCATACTGGAGTGAGATGATATCTGAAAGTGGTTTTAATTTGCATTTCCTTAATTATTAATGATGATGAACTCTTTTTAAGATGTTTCTCAGCCATCTTTAATTCCTCACTGGTGAAGACTCTGTTCAGCTCTTTACTCCATCTTTTGAGTAGGTCATTTGTCTTCTTACTTCTTTGATTTTTGAGTAGTTTATATATTCTTGACCTTAATAGTCTATCAGATGTGTCACTGGTAAAGATTTCTTCTCACTCTGTGGGTTTTCTCTTCACCTCCTTGATTGTTTCTTTTGCTGTACAGAAGCTTTTGAGTTTTATGAAGTCCCACTTGTCAACTGTTGATCTTCCCATGCGGTTGCTGTCTGGTTTAGAAAGTCTCCTCCTACACCTATGTATTGAAAGTTGTTGCCAACTTTTTCTTTTACCACCTTCAGGGTTTCAGGCTTCATGTTGAGGTCTTTGATCCACTTGGAGTTGATTTTTGTACAGGGTGAGAGGTAGGGGTTTAATTTTGTTCTTCTACAGATGGTGATCCAATTTTGCCAGGACCATTTGCTGAAGATGCTATCCTTCCTCCACTGAGGGTTTTTTGCCCCTTCGTCAAATATGAGGTGTCTGAAATTTTATGAGCTCAAGTTTGGATCTTCAATTTTGTTCCATTGGTCAACTGGTCTGTTTTTGTGCCAGTACCAGGCTGTCTTTATGACTATTGCCTTGTAATATAGTTTGAAATCTGGTAGGGCAATCCCCCCTGTATTGCATTTTTCACTCAGAGTTGCTTTAGCTATTCGAGGTCTTTTGTTTTTCCATATGAATTTAAGGATTTTTTTCCAAGTCTGTGAAGAAGCTTATAGGGATTTTGATTGGGATTGCATTCAATCTGTATATCAGTTTGGGTAAAATGGACATTTTTGCTGTATTAATTTTCCTGATCCATGAGCATGGAAGTTCCTTCCACCTTTTGATGTCAATTTCAATTTCCTTCTTCAGGGGTTTAAAATTTTTTGTTGTAGAGATCTTTGGTATTTTTGGTCAGGTTTGTTCCCAGGTATCTTTCTTATTATTTTTGAGGCTATTGTGAGTGGGAAGGTCTCCTTGTATTCCTTTTCCACATGTTTATTGTTGGTGTAAAAAAAGGCTACTGATTTTTCTAGGTTAATTTTGTAGCCCAACACTTTACTAAAACTCTTAATCATTCCTAGAAGTTTTCTGGTGGAGTTTTTAGAATCCCTTAGGTAAACTATCATATCATCTACAAAGAGGGATAGCTTAACTTCTTCTTTTCCGATTAATACTCCTTTAATTTCCTTCTCTTGTCTTATTGCCCTAGCAAGTGTTTTGAGCACTATGTTGAAGAGGAGTGGTGATAGGGGCAGCCTTGTTGGGTTCCCGCCTTTAAGGGAAATGGTTCCAACTTTTCTCCATTTAGGATGATGTTGGCAGTAGGTTTGCTATATATGGCTTTGATCATGTTGAGGAATGTTCCTTTCAGTCCTATTCCCTCTAGGACTTTAAATATGAAGGGATGCTGGATCTTGTCAAAGGCTTTTTCTGCATCAATTGAGATGATCGTGTGGTTTTTGCCTTTCAGTCCATTTATGTGTTTTATGATATTTATTGATTTAAGTATGTTGAACCATCCCTGCATCTCTGGTATGAATCTAACTTGATCATGATGGATGATCTTTTTGATGTGGGTCTGTATGTGATTTGCAAGTATTTTGTTGAGAATTTTTGTGTCTATATTCATTAGTGAGATGGGTCTTTTTGCTTGCATCTTTGCCTGGCTTTGGTATTAGAGTGATGCTGGCTTCATAGAAGGAGTTTGGGAGAATTCCCTCTGTTTGTATCCTTCTAAACAGTTTGCGTAGCAATGGTTATAAGATCTCTTTAAATGTTTTATAGAATTCTGCCATGAAACCATCTGGACCAGGGCTTTTTTTTATTGGGAGGTTTTTAATTACATCTTCAATTTCCTCTAATATTATGGGTCTATTTAAACTGTCAGTCTCTTCTTGGTTAAGCTTTGTTGGTTCCCAGGATTTCAGATATTCATCCATTTCTCTTAGGTTTTCAAATCTAGTGGAGTATAGATTTTTGAAGTAGTCCCGTATGATTGTCTGGATTTTTTCTTTGTCTGTTGTTATGTTTTCCCTTTCATTATTAATACTATTGATTTGGAGTTGCTCTCTCTTTTTTTTTTGTTAACTGGGCTAGAGGTCTATCTATTTTGTTTATTTTTTCAAAGAACCAACTTTTGGATTCGTTGATTTTATGTATTGTTTTCTTTGTTTCTATTTCATTGATTTCTGCTCTGATTTTTGTTATTTCTTCCTGTCTATTGGGTTTAGGGTTCATTTGTTTTTGTCTCTCAAGTGTTTTTAGCTGTAGTTTCAGGTCACTTATTTGTTCCCTTTCTGTTTTCTTTTGTTTGTTTGTTTGTTTGTTTGTTACACTTAGGGCTATAAATTTCCCTCTCAAGACTGCCTTTAAAGCATCCCACAGGTTTTGTTGTGTTGTATTGTCTTTTTCATTCAGTTCCATGAATACTTTTATTTCACCCTTTATTTCTTCCCTGACCCATTCATTGTTCAGAATTGTGTTGTTTAGTCTCCATGTGTTCTTGTAGCTAGTCGGACTTATTATGGGGTTCATATTGAGCTTTATTGCACTGTGGTCTGATAAAATGCATGGAATAATTTCTATCCTTTTGTATTTATTGAGGTTCCTTTTGTGCCCCTGTATGTGGTCGATTTTGGAGAATGTTCCATGAGGTGCTGAGTAGAAAGTATATTCTCTGGTATTTGGGTAGAATACTCTGCAGATGTCTGTGAGGTCCATTTGGTATATTGTATTGTTCAATTCTGATGTCTCTCTGTTTATTTTTTTGTCCTGTTGATCTATCCAAGGGGCTTAGTGGGGTATTGAAGTCTCCCACTATTAGTATGTTAGGATTGATCTGTGTTTTGAGGTCCTGCAGAGTTGTGGTTATAAAGTTAGGTGCACCAGAGTTTGGTGCATAGACATTTAGGATTCTGAAGTCTTCTTGGTTCATTGTTCCTTTGATTAGGATATAATGGCCCTCTTTGTCTCTTCTGATTAAACTTTGAGATCTATTTTGTCTGATATTAGAATAGCCACTCCATCTTGTTTCTTGGTACCATTTGCTTGGAATATTTTTTTCCATCCTTTCAGTCTAAGATGGTGTCTGTCCTTGAGGGTGAGATGGGTTTCTTGTAGACAGAATATAGAAGGGTTCACTTTCCTAATCCATTCTCCCAGTCTATTCCTTTTGATTGGGGAGTTTAGACCATTAGTATTTAAGGTTATTATTGAGAGATGTGTGTTGCTTCTTTTTAAAAATATGGAACGCTTCACAAATTTGCATGTCATCCTTGCTCAGGGGCCATGCTAATCTTTTCTGTATCATTCCAATTTTAGTATATGTGCTGCCAAAACGAGCACACAATGATCATTTTTATCGAAAGGAACTAAAACATGTAAAAACCACTGGAAGCCTTCATCAAAGTCCCATTTGATCATTGTGGGTTCAGCATTAAGTTACCACAGTATCCATACCTACAATTGATGAGTGATGCAAGAGGACAATAAAGCCTCTTTTGAGTGTGGTACATTAACTGGGATCCAATGGATGAACCAACACTGAAGGGCATTTGAAGATACAAATTAGACTTTATAGGCTTTATATAATATATATCATATATCTATAATAGAGTACATTAAAATGAGTGGGGGATAAGGGGAGGCGGAGATAAGGGAGAGGATCTAAATACAATCAAATACGAAAATCACAAAAATTCAATAAAAATTAGCTGCAACAAAAGTTTTATTGAACAACAGAATCTATTCTTGGACCTCCAAGTGAGTATTCTGTTTTCATTTAAATCATAACTTTAGGAGCATCAATTTTGAGTTGCTTGTGGACAAAAGAGCAAGGTGGCCAGATTCTAAATACAGCCCAGTATATTAGTGTGATGTGACATACAGAAGAGGGAGTGGAGTAGAGTGGATTGGGTATCCCTCAGTCATCACGGAGGTATGTGAACCCAAAGTGTCTTGGATATGAACAGTCATGTAAGCAGCTGTCTCTGTTGATGAAGACAGAGCCAAGGTTAGAAAGATGATGCGGTGCACGATTGTTTCTTCTTTCAAAAGGAAACATCCAGAAAACATTGGTTGTGCACTTAATAAACATCTCTGTTGCTAAGGAACCAACTTAATAAGAAAGATGTACACAAATATTTTCCAATTGGAACAAGTGAGAGTAGAAGTGGCCACCACTTCAAGGGGTAAAGGAGAAAGGGAGAGACTGGGCTTACTAGATCCTAAAACTTTGGGAGCTAGGATGTGATCATCTATGGAAAGAGTGATTCCCAAGTTGATGCTGTTTCCTCAGAAGCCCAGAGGACCCTGGGTGGTGGGTGCAGGTCCAGGCCTCCCTCCAAGGGAAAGAGGCTCATCAGTTCTTAGGAACTTCAAGAGGGAAGAAGTTGGCCAAGGAGCACATGAAGAAGCTGAACAGTGGGAACAAGTCCGGTCCACGCAGAGACCAGTTGCTGGGACCAAACTGGCAGAACCTCTGGCACCCAGAGAAGCAAATACATCTCACTTCTCCAATTATACAGTGTCGCAGTGCCTCCAACTGGCAGAATCGGTGTCCACCTCTGATAAGGATGAGTTTTGTTCGTAGAGTAGTCCAACTTCATCATTATTAGTAGAGGAAGAGGATGGTTGGAGCTAGACATAGGAACCTTGCCCCTCTTTCCCAGACCTGGTGATATGTGCAAGTGTTTCTGCAGAACACCTAGAGACAAAGGAAGGGGCTTGTCTCCCAGATCTGAGTTATCACAGGGTCTAATAGGAAGAATTACTGAAGCAAGATAAGCCCTCGATGGGGCTTTCTCAAATGGAAGAGGCTTGAGTTTACCTCACACAGGGAACAACATACTGAAATGATTAGTCCTTTTTCAATGCCCATATTTCTGATAAAGTTAAGCAGAAGGCCCAAGGTGGTTTCAGCATATCTTCAGCAGCATTCCCGTAGTTGCTATATCTTTTTTTTATTTTATTTATGTGTATGAATGTACTGTCTGCATGCAGGTCTGTGCACCTGTGTCGTGCAATGCCGCGGAGGTCAGAAGAGGGTGTCAGATTCCCCTGGAACTGGAGTTCTCCTGGAATTGGAGTTACAGACGGTTCTCAGCCACCATGTGGGTGCTGGGGATCGATCCCGGGTCCTCTGCAATGAGCGGTCGGCGCTCTTGACCCCTAGGCCATCTCTCCAGCCCTGCTATAATATATCTTAACTGAGGGAAAGAAGGTCTCAGGCTCAACACGTGCAGGATTAGATTTCTATGTTCTTTACATGTAACTTCTGGTTTATAGAAAGTGGTTTTGATTTTTCATTTCTAGAGATTCCTAAGCTAAGTAAATGTATTTAAGTAGTGTGAACAGATTGAAACCAATATACTAAGTAAATAAGAGGGAGTCTATATGACCCAAAAGAGGAAAATATTAGCTACTGCATAGAAATGAGTTACACTTACAGAAGTTGTCCCAAGGCAATACAGAGATAGCTATTGATTAAATACTAAACCTTGATAATTAAAGAGTGTAGGGTGGTGAATTGGGATCACTGGTTCAGTCAGGCATTTTGAACAGTCAGCTACTTGTCCCAGAGCAGGAACCATACCTGGGGCTCACTGAGGCCCGCCTTTCCATTTGGCATCTCTCTTTTCCAAAAGAAAAAGTATTTCTAGTCGAGTGGGAACAATTCCTGGGAAATCTAACATCAGGATTTGGTTTTCACACTCATATTTCACATATTTTCTGAGCTGCGGCCAGGCTTGTTGGTTTTTTTATACTAAACCTTCTAGCAGAATAATGATTTTTGTTTCTAGCTCCTTCTCTGTTCTATTATCCCATTAGAATATAAACCTATGAAAGCCAGGACTTCTTATTTTGGTCAATGTTTTAGTTCCCAAGAGTCAAGGCTGGTACCGGGCATAAATCAGAGCAGAGCAAACATAAATAGGAATGAAACCATTTAAAATGTTCAAATCTTAGAGTCCTTCCTTCAAAATAAATCTTGGGCTGGAGAGATGGCCTAGCGATTAAGAGCACTGACCGCTCTTACAGAGGACCCGGGTTCGATCCCCAGCACCCACATGGCAGCCAAGAACCATCTGAAACTCCAATTCCAGGAAAACTCCAGTTCCAGGGGAATCCGACACCCTCTTCTGACCTCCGCGGCATTGCATGACACGGGTGCACACACTTGCATTCAGACAGTACATTCATACACATACAGAAATAAATAAAAAATTTAAAAAAATAAATCTTAACCCAAAGTGGATTTTCTATGGACACTGCGGTGTCAGGCCCTAGGCTCTATCTGCCTTTTTAAAACCCCTTTCATTGGATTAGAACTATAGTGATTAAATACATACATTTTGAAAATCAGGTCTTAATAATTGTTTAACATCTCTATAAGGTGTTTAAGGGGAATTGGATTTACAACTTTTTGGAGCTTGAAATTATAACTGTAGAGCATTAAATTGCAACCCCAAACAGAACAAGTAGGGGACCAAAGCCGAGGGCTTCAACATGGACCCCACCTTCTACTCTTGCTATGGAGAGACTTGACCTCCTTGGAGGCTGAATAGATCATTCCCTCCCTCTAATTAATGGTGTAGTTAGCTCATGTCAACTCAGAGAACAATCAGTCAAACCAGATGCTTGGGTGAAATAGATGAATGACTATTTAGATGGTAGGATTTCTTTTCGTGTTTCAGCTGACACTTGTGACACTGTGCAGCCTGCATTATTACATATGAGAGCCTCCAATTCAATGGTGCTTCAAGGAGGTAGGTGTCCTTGAGGTTCAAAGTCAGGAGAACTTCTTTTCTCTGATCAAGACTGTATTTGAGAGTTGTCTTTTTTCCTCTGGGTCACAAGGGTATCTGAGAATGTGAACTCCTGTGAATAATCATGATGTTTTCAGAAGCAGCTGGCTTGATCCATGGGGAACTTTAAAATTAGAAGTGACTTTTGAAGGATGTTAAAATCTTTGAGTTTAAGTGGTGTCTTACACAACTTCCTATCTCACTATCTTCCTATCTTACACATCTTCCTATCATTAAATGGCCATTTCAGGGATTTATTGAAAGGGTCTTAATATTTCTCCTGATGGTAGAATTGGCAGGTTCAGCATCTTGTAAAGCAATATTCCATTACTTGGAAACCCTCAGTGTTGGAAAATTCTTTTCATATGGAACATAAATATTCATTGCGGTAACTTCTATTCTCTGAATTCTATATTGAAGATATTAGGGGAAAGACAGTACTGTTTTGGAATACTTACTATTTGCAACTCACCATGGTTATCATCTCGAATTCAACCTTTCACTCCTCAATAAGATTACTATTAGCCTAATTTTACAAATAGAGAAGTAGAGGCTAAGACAACAAAAAACACTTTTTATTCTAACTAACAAAATATGTGCTTGGGATTGGAAGAATGGCTCTAAATCTTGTAAGCCTATGTATGCTCTTTCAGTCTCCTCAGCGCTATCTCCAGGGTCTCAGAAACACTCTAATACAACAGTCTTCAAGCTTTCCTCCTCATGCAAGCTAAGAACCTCTCTCATCAGACAGAAGTTCATCTCAGTAATGGCACCTGGAGAGGGAGTCACCCAGAGCATCTTCTCTTCTTCCAAGCAACAGTGACAACCCTCCTAAGGCTTTCACTGTTAAAGAACAGAAACCCACCCTGAATACATTGATTAACCTAAATTCTTCTTGCATTCCACACATCTCTTCATGAAAGAGGCCTCGCCATCTTAAATCCACATTTTATCAGTGAGAAACCAGCTGCCTAGGTGGAGAAATATAAAAAGGGAAAGAAGTGTTTGTAGACAGATGCTTGTGAATGGAGAGTTTGCGAGTATCTGAAGGGCAGATAGATTAATTCAAAGACACCTTCAAACAAGATTTTCCAGGTCAGATAGATGCATACTTTGGGACTTCAAAAGCAACTTGTAATAGAATCCAAAAGTCTGTAACCAAGTTGAGCTATCACCATCAGTGCAGCTTCAGGCCTACTTAACAGCATGAAAGGATGTGGTATAGACATAGACACACCCACCACTGGAGGTTACCATCAGTGTGGAAGAAAATACTTTTCACGGGGCTGGAGAGATGGCCTAGAGGTTGAGAGCGCCGACCGCTCTTACAGAGGACCCGGGTTCGATCCCCAGCACCCACATGGCGGCCAAGAACCGTCTGAAACTCCAATTCTAGGAGAACTCCAGTTCCAGGGGAATCCGACGCCCTCTTCTGACCTCCGCGGCATTGCACGACACGGGTGCACAAACCTACATGCAGACAGTACATTCATACACATATAGAAATAAATAAAATTAAAAAAAATTAAAAAAAAAAAGAAAATACTTTTCACAATTTTCAAAATAATTTAAACAAATTTCTGTCTGGATAAATCATGACTAATCTATGCATTGGGTTTTAGAGACAAATTTGAATCCAGCCCTCATTTTAGTTTTTAGTTTCTGTAATGTTCTTGAAAAAAAAATCCCCATGCAAACTTCTGGTTGAAATCATGCTCCTACTCAGAATAAATGGAAGGGTACCTGTGGGATGATCCTTAATGGAAAAGACAGGGAAGTATTACAACTTATCTGTGTGTCAGGAACATTTACATACTTGATTGTGCTCTTCTCTCGTGGTCACCTTCCAGATTCATTTCATATTTTGGATAAAGAAATTTACACTCATTGCATTTTGTGATAAGCCCCAAATTAGAAAGATATTGAAATTTAGAGCCACAACTTAGCTTCCAGGTATTTTTAATTTCCTTGATTAGCATTCACAAGGAGCCCCCAGTATCTGCAGCATCTGGAGAAATTGCTTGGGTCTAGAATAGAACTTTTAAAACTATAATTTATTTGCAAAGCTATAATAGTAATAACTGACATCCAATGTCTTTTCCAATGAGATTTAAGGCAGATAGTTATATTACTATATTATAGACTAGAGGATGGACACATAGAAGGGTTAAAACCATACCTTACATGCTACAGTTGGTGACTGAAGAGTCCGGAATTCACACCCAAGCCACACTCCACCTTCTTAACCACTTAGCTATATTGTCATTAGGGTTGGCAAAAGACCTTGCAAATAGAGCAATTTGTGCATATCAGACCCTGACTAAGTTCTTGATTCACAAAGGCTAGGGAGTACTTGGTCCAAGGACACCTTCAGAACAATGGGTAATGAACCCTGAAGGAACAGTGGCGGTTTTAATGGTGAACATCAACATAGGTTCAGAGAGCCGTTTCCTGGGAGATAATTTCCTGTGTGACCTCTGTCAAAGCAGCAGTGGTCTCCCTTTTGATCATCTCTGCCCTCTGCTTAGCTGTCTCTCCTCAAGTCCTTGGTCCTCCCTGTGTGGCTCTACCTTTCTCCTTTCCCCTTCAGCATCCATCACTTGCCTCCTACCTTCCATGCCTCCTACCTTGTTTCCAGAATGAGCATGCCCTTGAAAAGATAGGCTATTCTGGGCTGTAACAGCTTTACAGGTGTTGTTCCCTTTCTGAAGCATTACTGCCTCTACTGTGCAAACTTCTCCTTGTTCCCCAACTACCAGCTCAAGCAGCCACCAGCTATCACCTCTTTCCTAATCCCTTCAAGTAAGGATAGGTCCCATCGAGGTCCCTAACCTTGGCTTTTTGCTCTTGTACCTTGCTCTGCATACATTTATTGCACATTTCTCTGCTAATTGTCTGTCAGCTTCTATGGGGAAGAGACAAGTATTTTTCATGTTCTTACATTATTTTGAAAATAATCAAACTAAATACTGAATAAGTATAACATTGAAATATTATCACCAGTTAACGGAAAATTTCTTTAAAAAGAAATTGGCATCAGGATTGCATATCGGTTTCTTGTCAATTGGACAGGGTAAATCCATCCCCATGAATTGTATCATCTCTAGGTACCGAGACAAAATTGAGGACCCAAATCTGTTGGGCTAAATCTTTAGAGAAGAGTGATTCTGATGATGCACTGCTTTACCCTGAGCAGCCCAGCCTCCTAGACAGTAGTTCGCTTCTCTATAAACATGAAGGGGATCTTCCCAGAGGGGCAACGGAATACCAACTGTCATGTGTAATAGCTCTAAATTGCCATTCTTAGATGCTTTTAAAGGAGAGTATTGCTGCCAGTAAATAGATTTAGAATCAATAAGCAGTATCGAGCATCTGGGTTATGTGCAGAGTCCTGCTCATATGCATTCTCAGATTGATATTAACCTGATATGATTTGATTTCATTTCACCTGATTTTCACAACAACCCAGTGAGATATGGCCAATTGTTTTCTTTTCTGCTAGAAAAATGTGAGGTCTAGAACAGTTTGGAGACTTACCCAAGGTGATAAAAGCAGTGACAGAGGCAGTGTTTTCATCTTGACATTCTGACTCCAAGCAAGTATTCTATCATCAAAGGCAGAGAGTTTGAGGCAAAAAGCAAATTTTGCCAGTTCATCTTGGATAAGTTGCAGTAGCGTCTGTCCTCTATCAGGGTGAATTTTCACATTCTTTTATAATTTTTATTTTTATCTTATTTTTAGCTCAACACCCTAATAACTACAAGGACTGACAGAAAACTACCTCTGTTGGTACAGGAATGCCACTGTTATCTGTGGGGTAATCGGCAGCTATCTAATTACACTTAAAGCCTCTCAGTGGGAGTGAAATTATGGGTGGCACTTTAAACAGCCAAATACACACAGCCGGAGAGGTCATAGAGCCTAGAGAAAACCCTATCTTTGCCACATCTCTGGACAAATGAAATTCCTTACCATATGCTAAATATGGATCTTTATAGTTACAGACAAGTATACCATACACCACTCATCAGAGAAGCTTCTTTTTGCGATAATGGAGGCTACTGCAGAGTTCCACAACTGCTCACACACAAAGAATATACACCTGAAAGATGCCCAGTCCTAGGTGACATATCCACATGGAACACAGTATTACAGAGAGTAGAGAGAAAGCTAGTGTATTCTTCAACACTTACCAATGAAACTTCCTTATGCAACAGAGTTTGATGCACACAGACGGCCACAACTGGCCAGGTTTTAGAGAATTCTGCAGAGTGTGTCCTTGGATAGGACTCTTACATTAAACTTCACCCACCCACAAATCAGGAACCATTGTGGAAGAGGGGGCGGAAAGATAGTAAGAGCCAGGGTTGGTCCATGAATATAGGGAAGCAGAGGCTTTCGGGCCACTGGAAGTTTGTACATGTGAACTTGTGGCAATTGTAGTGTTGAGTACAGGGCCCATGCCCACGTAATTAGAGAAGGGCACAGAATGGAATGAGGGCAAAGGGCAACAGACCAGCCCTAGCCTGGGAACTGTGGGAGACTGATTACTGGGTGAGGGAGAGTAGACCTTATTTACGATCTTTAGATAGGCTAACAAGAACTCAGTGGATAAACTTGCATCAAAGGACATCTGGGTATGAATTCTTGATTGGATAGGACTTAACAGGTATGGCAGAATGCATGAGGTCCAGCAGCAGTCTTGGGGCATGGGTAGGGAGGCGTCTAATTTTGAATAAGAGCTATTATATCAGGGGCTGGAGAGATGGCCTAGCGGTTAAGAGCACTGACTGCTCTTGCAGAGGACCCAGGTTCGATCCCCGGCACCCACATGGCGGCTAAGAACCATCTGTAACTCCAATTCCAGGAGAACTCCAGTTCCAGGGGACTCCGAGACCCTCTTCTGACCTCTGAGGCATTGCACGACATGGGTGCACAGACCTACATGTGGACAGTACATTCATACACATAGAGAAAAATAAAAAAAATAAAAAAGAACTATTATATGAAATGTACAGAAGCACAATAATTTTTTAAGAGATACAATATTAAAAATATTCTATTGCTTTTATTTTATGTGTATATATATGTGTATTGCCTGCATGTATGTAAGTGCATCCATGTTGTGCAATGCTTGAGGAGGTCAGAAGTAGCACTGGATCCTTGTAGCTGGAGTTATAGATGGTTCTCAGCCCCCGTGTGGGTCCTTTGGAAGAGCAGCCAGTGCTCTCAAGTGCTGAACCATCTCTCCAGCCCCTTCTTTTTCTTCTTTTTATTTTTAATTATGTGTGTGCTTCTGTGCCTGTGTGGGAGTAGGTGTAATCTCCCACAGATTCACTATCTGGAAATCTGGGCTTTCTAGTCCCTACCACTATTAGAAAAGAACATTATTTTCCTCTCTTGTTTTTATTTCCAAGAGGGTAGGCAAGTCTTCTTTTCCTCCTAGTGGAGAGATTTACTAAGAAGGCAAATCTGGGGGGTTGGAGAGATGGCTCAGCAGTTAAGAGCACCGACTGCTCTTACAGAGGACCTGGGTTCAATTCCCAGCACTCACATGGCAGCTAAGAACCGTCTTCAACTCCAGTTCCAGGGGAATCCGATGTCCTCTTCTGACCTCCGAGGCATTGCATGCCATGGGTGCACCAATCTACATGCAGACAGTACACTCATACACATAAAAATAATAAATTAAAAAAATTTTAAAAAGAAGGCAACTCTGTTGTTTTCTTCGGGGAGGGACTGACTTAGTGTCGGCATGGAGAGGTGGAAGGCTGCTTGGAGAAGACGTTCTGTCCCTTCCTCCAGCTGCATCTGTTCATTCATGCTTTACATGTATTTGGGCACATTCTACACTGCACACAGAGGACTACATTTGGGGAAAGGCTAATTTAAAGATAAAGCAAAGAGTAAGTCCATTTGACGGTTTGAGCCTCCTTTCTGCTTTGCATCTGATTTTTTGCCCTAGGTTTCTCTATTTTTCTGTCCATAGACTGGATAGGTGGTAGTGCTCCTGTAAAAACATTGGCTCTTGTAAGTAGATCACATTCAGTTGAGAGCACCCTTGACCTCATTGCTGACTCTTCAGAACTCTCCTCACCCGGCAGCCCAGCAGTGTTTGATAGTTGTGATCACTTCCGTTCCTCCTGAAACTTCTCTCTCTGTGTCTTCTTCTTTGTGGTCATTCTTCCCTTGGTATAACTGATCTGTTCTCCCCTTTTTCCCCTTCTCTTAAATCTTAGATTCCTTATTTCACAACTCTTAATAAGCCTATAAATTATTCTTGAACAATCACATGTGCTCTGATAACAACCCTCATGCCTGTCCAACATAATTTTAAACATGTTCTAAGGTAAACTCACCACCTTTCCCACCAAACCAGCCTCTCTTATTTCTACTGACTCATGTAATGACATTGTAATCCCAGGAGTCAAGAAACTAGTAAGAATTATTCTCGATGTTTTTCTCTCTTAGCTAGGCATTGAATGTAGCTACCTCTCTAGCCGATTATATCTTACAAATAACATTTTAACTAGTTCTATTCTCTTTTCCTTACTAATAATCTGCCTTTATTTAAAACCTCTTTATCTTTTACTTGAATTATAACACTATATATTACTCCTATATTGTACCTATATATTACTGTATATATTATTCATAGACTAAGGCTCCCCTCTAATAGACCATTCATGTGGACCCTGTATGATGTTTTTGAAATAAAAATAGCACCATGGCCCTCCATTCATGGTCTTCAGTGGCTTCCTGACACCTGCAGAATAAAATCCTTCTCTCAGCACATGCCGAAGCCTCAGACACATTGCTATCAGCAAGCTCAGCTCCACCTCACACATTAGTCTCTTGTAAAATGACTCCCTTTAACATGGCTTATTTTATGTAAAAACAAATAAGAACTTCCATCTCATCAGAATGAAAATGTACCTTCATATTTAATAAATAGAAAAATAACACCTACACCAAAGAATTGTTATAAAATAAATTTCTTTATAATTTATTTAAAAAAAAAATCTCTGTGCTCCAATAGTTCCCAGACTAGGGTCGCTGCTGCAGCAGTAGAGATAATCTGCTGTACCAGTCGTTACGGTTATTAGGCTTTAGGGCTGGGTTGGACCATTGATTGATTTCCTCCTTTATCAGCTTTCTGAGAGTATTATGGGATGTCTCCTTTCACTGGTTTTGATTACATTCTTTTCTTCTCTCAACAGTGTGTCATAATGCAATGCTCTGTCCTGTCTGGCCTCTGGGAGTGACAGGGACCCTGCTATTCAGCTGCATTTCCAGAGACTTGCAGGGGAGGAGTGTAGCCAAGGTTGCTAGAACTGCTTTGAGCAACACCATGGGGGGTTAGAACAGAAGAGAAACTGTAATGAGATACCACTTATAAATCCTGGTGCTTTGGACAAGCTTTGTTGTGCTGCGTGCCTTTGTTCTTGAGATCTTCCTGGGAGAATGATATGGAGGCTGTTGGTGAAGAATCATGAAGGATGATAGAGAGAAGGAGACGGCTGGCTGCTCTGAGCAGGCTGAGTAAGCTGAGCTGAAGTCCTTCCCTTTACTTTTGTCCAACGTTCTTAGAACCAATGAGAGTCAGAGTTTTCCTCTGCTACTCTGACTGCCTGCTCCACAGATCTCTACATTGCCATTGTTTCCTCTTGAAACCTCGAAGCTTCCCTGCAGGCTTGTGGAGGACATTCAAGGTCCTACTTGCTTCCACTGTGCCCATTCTGTTTGCCCTGTGACCTGGCTTTCTAACTTTTCCTGTTTGTATACAGTTCTCTGGATCTCAAAGTATTTCCATACCCTGTATTTTCCTTGATCCTCCCTGTAGTCCTACAAGTAGGTAGGTCACATAGCACATTGGGTGGATAATCAAGGGATGCCCAAACTTAAGTTCAAATCTCATGATTCCAGAGACTGTTGCTGTCTAGTACTTGGTATCAGGAGATGGAAGAAAGGATTCCATACTTGTCTCAGCTATTTGTGGCTACTAATGGGCAATAATAAACACCAAAAATTACGACTCTCACTTTATTAGAGTTTTCATCTTACAAGCTAATTTCTATTAGTTTTGTTATTAGTTAGGTAATTATTTCATCTGTCCCTAGCAACATAGAAGGGAAAAATGCAGTCATCTCCTTTTTTTCCTATAGTACCCAAATGCAACTTCCTAGGTTCCCCTTTTATAAAAACATCCAATTCTTCCCAATGATTTGTTTATTGATATAAACCTATGCCCCAAATGGACCAATCAGAATCCTCCATGTACATTCTGCTGGAGTTTTTGGAAATGCCCATTTCCATTGGAAATAAACTATAAAGCTTGGGTTTCTCTCAGATGGACATTCTTTCATCTTTTCCTTCACAGAGGAAGACCCTATGAGACCCAAGAGAACAACAGAATTGCAGCTCTTCAACACCAAGATCTGGTTCTGCCTACCTTGTGTGTTTTTCTTGAATTTAAAATGACAGGAGTCTTATATCAATACATTATTTTTTCCTTTAAGTTGGAATTCTCTTAATTTCCCCAAGTTACTTCAACTAATATCTAATAGATAAGCCATTGAAGTTGCATAAATCTTTAAAGGTTTCATAATTATAACATGCCACAAATAATGTTAAAATAATTTCTGAACAAGAACACTCATCATACATGCACATAAATACATATTAATGGATACCAGCACAAGTTAATAAGCTATACAGTTCGCCTAATGCACTATATGTAACCTTTCTTGACTCATGCAGGTGAACTTGACACTGAGTAACTCTCATCTATCCCCTCCAGCCTTCTTGGCACAGACTCAGCATTGATTCACTCCTCCAGCTTGTCCATTATCAAGCTTTTTCTGATTGGTTCAAGATTAGGCAGCGCCTCTGTCAGGGGCTCTGCACAGAAATTAGCTGTAAGATCGCTGTTGTTTACCTCCAGTCCTTCCTGGACATTCAGGAGCCCATTGATCAGGGGCCCTCTGTAGGTCATACAATCCATTCATATTTCCTCTACACCTTTGCTGTCTGTGGATCTGTGATTCTCGGGGACCTCATTGAGCTAGGAATAACTGGTTTCGAAGATTTAGAAGGAATTTTTTTCAGGGAAATATAAGACCTGACAAAAATAAGTTTAAAACTATGTTGGACACATTCAATTCCAACCCAAGTTCAGGGTTATTCATGCATAATTTCACTCCAGAGTGAAATTCTTTTGGAAAAATAAATGTTTAAGTTCAAATAGTTTTAAAAAAAAATGGAGCTAAAGCTTTTCTTCCAAGTCTTTGCTTTGTGTGAATGTTTTGAAACATTAAAATCCCTTCTAGTATATGGAGTAGGGGCTACTATTTCAAAGCAAGCCCCTGCCATTTGGCCGTTTCACTGTCGAAATCCCTTGTCAAAACTCACTGTCTTTGGACCTGTTCAGGATTGTCCTTTGTAACTGAGATGTCTGTTACTGTGCACATGCCAGCCATTTCATCCGCTGGATTCTCCTGTCAGTCCTCTTTCATCCTTTCCTCTCCTAAAGCAACATCAGAATATACTTATATACTGCAACCAAAGCACTGTGTAAGAGTCCTTGGCCCCAGTTGTGTGTTCTCTCTTTGCTCTGCTGATCACAGTCAGCCAGTAGTTCATGTTCTTCTAGTTGCTCCTGCCCTGGCTTGAAGGAAAGTTCTGAGGTTTCTTCATCAGTAGGAGCTGGGATTGTGGGATGGAGTCTGGCCTTTATTACCACATTTAACCTTCCACAAACACAATATTAATGTTTCTTTGGTTTGTTTATTTTTCTTTTGATGCAAGACCTTTCATCATAACCCAGGCTAACCCCTGGGTCTCGTGGCAGTCTTCTTTCCTCAGCCTCCCTGAAAAAAGGAATTATAGATATGAACCCCATGCTGGGTACATACCCAAGGATATTTGCACTCCTAAAGTTCAACTATAAATTCATGGATTTAATTGTTTTCTGTGCCAGGAAGTGGAGATACAAATGTGAAGAGCATAAATGCCACTCAACTATCACTGTGTTAACAGAGCCAACAGAGTTCTGGAGGAATCTGCTGTCGGTGGGGCTGGAGCTTGTGGAACTAGAAATTACAAAACATGAGCTTCATCTTGAAGAACGGGCAAGAGTTGTTCGTTAACAAAAGGTGACAAGTTTAGGAGAAAACAGCCAAATCATCTCAGGGCGTGAGGTTGTTACAGAAGAATTCTGAACATTCCTTGGATGTCTTGGGGTTTGGAGGAAGATCAGAATTAATTCTTTTGAGTCTGGGTGGAGAACAAACAGGGGTAAACTCAAAATAGGTTCTATCTCAAGGCTGCATACAAAGTCCATCCCAAGGCCTCCCAGGTAAGCAGCTTAGACCCCTCTCGATTCCTCAAATTTACATTTAATTAATTAATCCTGTTCAGTTTAACCCCAAATATTTCTTATACCCACTCCATCACAGCTGCTTCTTTTATTCAGGTTTCCTTTTGCTTTCTGGACGCAGGGTAGATAGACCATGCTGGCTCTGAAATTTCTATGTAGATGAGGTGACCTTGAATTTACAATCCTCTTACCTCATCTGCCCGTGTTCTGGATTACAGCCATATATCACCATGACCATGTGGCACTGGACAAGGAACCAGAGGCTTTCTCTATACTAGGCAAGCACTCTGCCAACTGAGCTATGTTACAACCTGTTCTAGTCATTTTTCTGTTGCTGTGATAGAACCACCACAACCAAGGGAACTTATAAAAGGAAGAGTTTATTTGAGTTTACGGTGGTTGACAGTTCCAGGGGAATTAGAGTCTATCATGGCTGGGAGGCCTGGTGGCAGGAGATGCTAGAGCAGAAAGCAGAGGTTCACATCTTCAAGCGAGCACAGGAAGCAGAGCAAGCCTGGAGATAGGCAAGGCATTTTGAATTCTCGAAGTCTGTCTCCAGTGATGAGCTTCCTCCAGCATGGTCACACCTTCTCAGACTTCCTTGGAGCCAATGGAGGACATTGTCATCCAAACCACCACACAGCCCATATTCAGGTTCTCAGCTTGACTACTAAAACATTTTCCCTGCTCTCCTGTCTCCCTCCACCAATCTTCTCCCTACCGAGTCACTAACAATCATTATAAGGCACGGTTGGTTAAAAGTGCGTATCATGTAATGCGACAAACCTAGGGTTACATTTTACTTCACTCAGTAATATGTGCTATTTTGAACAAGTTATTGAGACTCTGTAACTCTAAATCACTTCAGGTGTAAATGGGGCAGTAACACAGCAGGCATGCCACTAGGGTGCATTGGGATAAGGCACACCTTGACTCTTGTTTTCCATCAAGGCTGCTCCTGCTTAGGCCCGGCTGAGATCCCCACAGGATCTCGATATAGAGAAAGCAACCAATCGCCATCTCAAGTGGTATTAGAATTTGAATTAGACTGTATATGTGAGTTACTATTTCTTCTTCCTCAATACTGTAGGTTTTTGCTTTCTGTTCAAATGTAGTTGGGGCCTCGACTCTCTTTTCAAAGGGCATGAAGTAAGGTTCCTAGCATCTATGCAAGGAGTGGGCAGAAGAAGCTGGAAGTACTGTATCAACTATGAACCTCACCTCATGCTCCAGGGACTTATATCCCTTTCATACATGAAACCACACATTAGTTAGGATGCTATTCAGATTTGCACTTTTACATATCTTACCATTGTAATGTCTACATTCTCTCGCCCTCCTTTTCTTTTCTTTTTTAAACACAGAACTGCCTGGCAGCCTCATAGTGAATTATAAAGGCAGAATTCAGATTTTACCATCACACTAATATCTGGCTGGCTAAGTAGAGTCAGTTGGTTCTCTCGGTGTCACCGCTATAATTTGCATAGACTGTATAGATGGAAGGTACTTTCATATAATGATACTTTGTAGATTTGATTTTATGCCTGTCCACCCTGTGATAGGGTGAGTTCTGCTGAACAGGCAGTGTTGATCTTAAGGGAAATGTTTTCTAGCAGATATGGAAACAATATCTACATTAGTTAAGAAGATACACAAATGAAATCAGAAAAACATTTGCAGGCAGTGGGAAGAGCAGAAAATAAAAAAGAGCTACTGTAGGTTTCCATTCTTAAGGTTATAACATGAGATTAACTATTACATATATGAAATTTTCTTGAATGAAGCATGACAAATATATAATAAAGCCACTTTCTGGTAATTAGTCTTAGTTCATAATAATGCTATTCAAATAAGGAACCCATTCATATGTTAATGAGATAAATCATATGTGAGACAAGCAACCAGAATCCTGACAGACTCTGCTTCAGAAGCAGGTCCAGGGAATTTCTCAGTGCTGACTTGTGCTCCAAGGAATTCAGGAGGAAAATCATTTGAGCCGCATGTAAAGCGAGTCATCCAGGGCCCACATTTTCAGGATCTTTTTGTACAGAGCACTGACTCTAGTTCTCATTAGTACAAATGATGAAATATTTGGGGGGAATCTTTATATCATAAATGCACTACCTAGAAGCATCACTGTCTGGGGGGTGGCATTGAGCTTATGGGGCACAGTCCCTGGGACCTCTCTTCCTGGGGCCCATGCAGTGGCTTCAGACTGATTTTCCTCCCCAAACCTCCTGCTTCTAGCCAGGAGTACCTGGGCCTGTTAGAAGACAGAGGGTAAGTAAATAATACTAATGCTACTACTAATAATAATCCTTATGTCTTTCTAATTTATTTTAGACTCCGGTTTAAAACAGAATCTTGGTGAAAGCAAAAACTTATAAGTGAACAAATAACAGTTCTGTCAGGAGGGCTCAAGTCTCAAAGATCTTGAGGCCTAAGGGACATCTGGGCACAGTAACTTGACACAATAGGCCTTAACCCAAATGACAAAGTGTATGGATTCCAGTGGGGGGGGTGCTATGGGAGAGTATCAGTGGAGATGTGGGTATAAGGATGATTAAGATCAATTAAAATGTTCTGTATGTAATATATAAAAATTCAATTAAATTTTACAAAAAAATATTTTTACTGGTTCTTGTGAGAATTTCCCATAAGGTGTTTTGATCATATTCAGACCCTGTTTCCCATCTCCTCTCTGATCCACCTTAACCTCCCTACCCCCTCATGTTTGTTATTATTCTTTTAAAGCCTGTAAGTCTCATTTGAATTCCCCAAATGCTCTTGGGTGTGGGTCCATCCCCTGGAGCCCGGTCAACCCATCTGGCATCACACCCTTTACAAAAACTGCACAAACCAGAAAAAGCATCTACTTTTTACAAAGCTTTGTTAATTGTCAAGGAAAGAAGGAAATACTTGCATGTCCCTGTTGAACATTCTAAACAGAAATCTCTGTAGGATAGTGCTCTCTAGTACGATAAGGAAAGTTTGTGGATGAGGAAACTGAGGTTCTCAGACGCTACGTGATTTGTTTAAGGCCGTGAAAACAGCAGTAGCTGTGACAGAATTCAGTTTAAAAGTCTGTGTGCTTCCAGGGGCCCATCCCTATCAATAGCCACCAGGATTATATAATCGCAGTAATAAAACCAGGAAGGGCTAATGTAAGCTGAGAGATGAGAATCAGTGATGGCAATCAGAAATCCATACACATCTCTCAATCTGTCTTGGTTCTGTCTTACCTACCACACAGAGAGCTGCCTAAAAATGCCCACTAAAAGGAGTCTGCCCCAGGGCCACTTGACTACAAATTTGAATTCTTCTCCTTTATGTGTACAAACACATTCAAAACCAACAATGTGGGGAAAACTGGCCAACATGCTTTCAGGCTGCTGTGTTCTTAGTGGGTAACAGGGCAGATCTTAGGATCTAGAAGATCTGGATTCAGGCAGTATCCTCCCTCCACATCTTGTGGACTATTTCATTTCTCAGAAATGTCTTATTTTGTAAGTAGATACAATATTTACCACACTGTTTGGTGTACAGATTCAAGTCTGAAAGCTCTACATAGAACATAGCAGTATGTACCATGGCAGATGTCTAATTCAAGCTATTTTGATTATGTTATAGACAAGTCTCGTATTGATATCCAGTGCAGGTGAATGAAGAAAATACTTATAAAATGTTCGTGATCAGTATTCAACATTGAAATTGTATAAAATTATAAAAAAAGACTGCATGAAAAATAAATAAAGCTCCAGGCACTATAGTACATACAATTCCAGTACTTGTGAGGCCGAGGCAGAAGGATCATGAATTTAAGGCTGTCCTGGGCTAATAGTAAAATCATATAAAAATGGAGAGAAATGCAGCAAAGTTACTCAAGAAGAAATTGCTTTGGAGTAATGCATTTCTCTTCTCCTGTATTTTCTGAATCTTCTGTGATCATCAGGAAATGGGTAATGGAAAATTTTAATTTTATTTCCTTTGTTTCCTGGTATGCTTATTTCCCTGTTAACCTGAAATAAATAGAAAGTTTGGAAAGATTTTCTAGAACAATGGCACTCTGAGTGTCAGCAAAATTGCTTAGCAAATAGTTCACTGATTTCCATAGACTCCTGGGGATACCTCTAAGGAAATGAAGAGGGAAGATGACAGGATCTGGAGCCTGGGACTTCACTTCCCAAGAGCCCAGCTGGCCAAGGCAGGATAATGCAAATTCATCTTTGTGTTCAATCCCCTGTGATTGAATTGAAATCTCCCCAAGCTCTGATGGGACCTGGCTGGGTGCCACATCCTTTACCTTACATGGCTGAACCTGAGGAAGCCAAGCTCTGGGAGCAGGAGCAGTCCTGCTTTATCAGCACCAATGGCTACAGCAGCCATTAATTAGGCAGAGATTAGCTTAAGTACAGTAGTTAGTTAATTGCAAGTTTGACACAGAACTCCCTGTGTCACAGCATGCTGCCTAGAAGCTCAGCCAGAACAGTGGGAAGCTTTCCAGGCACATTGCGCATGCATCAAGTGGAAATGAATATACAGCAAAAGCTCAAGGGATTAGGGTGGTCCCTCTGGGTTTTAGAGTCCCAGTTTAGCTTGGCTGATGCTTAAAAGGGCTTCTGCAAAGAGTTTGGGTTGGATTTACAGAAGGCTGGCTAGAGGTGATGATGTCAGATAAGAACTGAAAGTTAAGTAGCAGAGAACCAGGAAGATGATATTGATCTTCGGAGATCACATGGATGAAAAGGTTCAGATGCAGAAGAACTGGGGGAAACAAGAAATATGTATAAGAATGTTAATTAATGAAAAGATGAGTGCGTACTTAAATGCATAGTTTAATAGAACACATGTCACGCAAATACAATAATCAAATGTTTTGTTTTTTTCTGAAAACAAAACAACACAGAAGAGTAAGGGAGTGGCAAAGTGAACAACCTACTGATACAAGATCAAAGACTTCTGGAAGAAGAGTGTGGAACAAAGGGGATTTCATGGCCAGCACAGGAGTCCACCTAGGTAGGCCCATGTCATTCATTCACTCATCCACTCACTGTTTTGTTCATCTTTCTACAAATAGAAATAAAGCATCTGCCTGGCACCTAACAGTATCCTAAAGAGAAAAAGACAGAGAGAGACTAAAACACATACTATCGATTGTGGAACTGGTCACCATATATGTGGTAAAATATTTTTATAATAAATAGAATAAAATATTTTTAAGATGTCCTCTTTTTGCAGAATCAAGAGCTCCAGAATTACTTCAAAGGAGAACACAATCATAAAATACGAGTGTTATCTAAAGCTAAGGAACAAAACTCGTGGACTATTTCAACACGTGGTGACAGAGCTACACTAGTAGCTCATGTAAAGTGTAGAAACACAGACAAGAGGGAACAAGTAAAGATTTTATAGTGAATAGAAAACTTAAATCAGCTTCGAATGATGAATTGGAGTTTAACAGAGACAGAAAGGGAAAGGAGGAGCTCTCAGAGAAGGGAGGGGCAAAGGACCTTGCGTTTGGGGATGAGGAGCAATGAGCAGAGCAGTCAGTGGAGGGCAGAGGGAGGGACAGGAAAGAGATGCGAAACTGAGATGGAAGGGTTAGGAACTGGGAGACAGTTCTGCAGGACGGCAGCTGCCCTGTTATCTGGACCCTACATTCTATCAGTAATGTCAATACAGGCAGCAGTGGTGACTTGTTCATTATTTAATGGAGCACTCCTGAGCAGCTGTACCCAACATTGCTCCACATACCCGTAGATCTGACTAGATTTTCCTAAATATTAGGTATTCTTTCCCACTGCATTTTCTTCATGTTTAAAAATTACTTATTTCTGCTTTATGGATGAGTGTTTTGCCTGCCTGTATGTAGTTCAATACATGCCTGCAATCCCCACAGAGAACAGAGGAGGAAGAGCGTGGAATCTCATAGAAATGGAATTACATAAGGTTTTAAGCCGCCATATAGGTGCTGGGCATGGAACCCCATCTGCTGTAAGAGCAGCCAGTACTCTTACTCATTGAGCCATCTTTCCAGCCCCAGCTTCATAACATAATTTAAACTGGCACAATGAGATTCCTTCAGCTTTTTTCTCTTGGCTTGGATTCAATCTACTCAAGAGCTTCTCTTGTTCTTTAAAAAAATAGGATTATTTTTCTTACTTTTTTAATATCTGGAATTTTGATAAGCATTGCACAGACTCTGCATTCAGATCGCTTTTGTTGCATGTACGTTACTTTTCCCACTGCTGTGATAAAATACTGGTATAGAAGCACTTTAGGAGGGGTTTATTTTGTCTCACTGTTTGAGGGACTGTTCGTTCATCATGGCAGGGACTCATAGTGGCAGGAGCGTGAGGCCACTGGCCACGCTGCAGCCATTATGAAGAAACAAAGACTAATGAGTGCTGGGCTCCGCTCACTCTACCCTGAGTTAGGTTTAGCCCAGGACCCCAGGCAATGGGAAAGACGCCTCGTACATTTAGTGTGAGTCCTCCCTCCTTATTTATCCTGATCAAGACAATCCCCCCAGACAAGCCCTGAAAAGAGTTGCCCAGGTGAATGTAGATCCTGTCAAGTTAATAGTCAATATTAATCCTCACATGCCATATTGAAATATTAATAAAGTCAATTCTTCCCAATCCATAAACATGGACAGCTTTCTACTTGTATCTTCCTTAGTTTCTTTTAATGTTATATTTCATGGTTTTCACTGTGTGGATCTTTTTCCTCCTTGGTTAAATTGACTCCCAAGTAAGCTTATTATTTTATTACACACACTATTATTTTCTTAATTTCTTTCTCAGAAAATGGTGTAGTAAATAAAATAATACTGAGTTTTTATTGATTTTGTAACGTACAACTTTAGTGACTTTGTTTATTAGTTCTAATGGTTTTTAATGAATATATGTTTTTTTAAATTGCTAAAAGAATTGATTTCTAACGTTTCCATCACAAAAAGTAAGTGGGTGAAGTGATGGATAGGTTAATTAGCTTAATTTAATCTTTCTACATTGCATCCACAGATGAAAATAATCACTTTATATCCCATTAATGCACACAATTCTTAGTTTTAAACTAATGAAAACCACAAAATACATAAATGCATGCCAATACTACATATAGAAAATGCATACAATCATACAAAAATTTCAAGGACCTCCACTGGATTATAAATAGAACTGCATGATATTTTTCCTTTCCAGTGAAGCTTAAAAACAGCTTCAAACTTTAATTCCTCCTCTATAAGTAGTCCTGTGTGTGATTAACCCATCCTCCTGAGGAGTGTCTTCTCTGCTTCTGCTCCCTCCATGGAATTAATGTTGTCTGTGCAGTGGCCCTGTGACTCAAATACCTTTGACTACCCCACCCCATACGCTTTTGAAAGAAATCAAGAAAAATATCCTGGTTACAGAATCTCTATTTCAACAAGGCCTCTACTGAGTGTGCTGCATGATGGACTCAGATAATCTTGGCAGTGACCTCTATGAGGAAAATTCCACCATTACCTCCCCATCCCAGGTGGGTAAGCTGAGGCATAGGGAGGTTGAGTTGTTGATCAAGATTGCTTACTACACAATGGTACCTGCCAAGGTCAGGTTCTCAGGTCCTTAGGTTTGATAAGTAAGTCTTCTATCATGCACCACATTAATCTCAAGTGACATACATGAAGAGTTTATTTTGAAGGAGGGATTGAGAGAATGTGTGAAGTGAGCTTCCAAACATCCTATTGATAGGGGCGCTACTACCCCTATTTCACACATACGGAAACAGGCTTTAGAACTAACTGGTGTTCTGCTGTCCATGGAGTGCATGAGTGATTGAGCTGTGCTTAGAACCCAGGCAATTCATCCTAAGCACATACCCACTGCTCCTTGCCTATGTGACTCCACACCCAAGGCCCTTCCTTTTCACTGAGTTTCCCACAGAATGTGTGGCCATGTTTAGAATCAGATCATAGGTAAGTCACTTTCTACTATTGGTGGCCTTGTTGTCATCCAGTAGGAAGCTTCCAGATGTCACATAGTTGACGAGAAGAGCCCAGATTTAGATATAAGCTTCCCTGGTTCTAAAGCCCAATGTCCAGTGAAACTTCCAACAGTATCTGAGCTGGCCCATCTCCTCCTCCTCTTGAGAAGAGGACACAGGTTTATTCCTGTCATACACACACACACACACACACACACACACACACACACACACACACACACCTACTTCTGTCCCCATTACTCGTGTTCACAGTCCAGATGACAGTATCTCTCCTCCCTTGCTTGTCAGCTGTGATTTCCCAAGAGGAAGAGCTTGTTCTCAGGAAGACAATTTATGGCTTCAACTTTATCAACCTGGCTCCACGATGCACTGGCCTCACCCAGCAGATTCTTCCCCATTCATCTTTCCCAGGGCGAGAGAAGGCTGTAAATTCACAAAGGTTATGATGAGTTAGCTTCCTTCTTCTCTCTCTCTCTCTCTCTCTCTCTTACTCATATAAATAAGTTTTTCAGTATACTATTATGATCAGAGCCATGTATTCTACAGGCTGTCTGTGTTCAAATGCTGCTTTTGACATTTACCATGTGACCCAAAGTTATCCTTTATGAGTCAGTTTTACATGGATAATAGATATTATATGTATATATATATATATGATATGTTATATAAGTATATATATTTGAATGAACCTCATAATTGAACTGATGATAAATTACCACAAATGACTTAAAACAACATGTACATACATGTGTATACTGAATATAAATGTTCAGTTTACTATTAGGTATTTATATCATCATCATCACACTGTGCATTTCTTCTGAGCACATCTACTTTTCGAATTCCCCTTCAACTAAAAGCCATTCACACCGTTCTTCATGACCTTGAGCCTGATCCTGAGCCTTACTTCTCTCAATCATACTTTTAATCCAAAACAATAGTTACCAACTGCTTTATGCTAGGTTCTTTTAGACTCTGTTGTCCAATATATATATATATTTTTTTTTCTTTCTCCCTTGCTTACCTCTGTATACCAAAGAATCTATTCCCCCAAGACCTTGTAACAGCCAGTTAATGATTGGTGGCTGTTGTCAAGAACAAAGAAACTCAGTGTATCAGTTAGCTATTGCTGTGTAACAATACTCCTCAACCTCAGTGTCACACTGGTAAGCATCCTGTATTGATGGATAGGTTCAGGTATCTTGCTTGAAGTTACAGGAGCTAGATAAAATGTACTTCATGTTTCAGTGCTGTGGTTTGTCAGGGCATCTTAATTCTGCATGACTGGTGTTCTTTAGGGACTAGTTGATACCCAAGGCATGCTATTTTTGTGCCCCTTGAAAAATACACATACAATATCTGAACATGAGTGCATGTGTGTACCTGAAGGCTATATAACAAGGAACACAGTGCCAGACAGGAGAAACCTCCCTTCTGGTTTTAGTCAGAGTAGTCCAAGAGACTCCCCAAATAGCACAGGCTATTGTCATAGCCCTAATTATCTCCCAGAATTTCAAGATAAGATCATATTGCTGAAGGCAGGACATACTTCTGAAATAGGACTTGGAGCAATGGAGCTGGAACTGACCTAGAAGCTTCTCCCTGAAGACTGGCCCACCCATAGGGTGGCTAACAACTACTGTTAACTCCAGTTTCAGGGGATCCAACACCCTCTTTTGTCCTCCATGGGCACTGCATGACATGGGTGCACTTGCATACATGCATGCAATACATGCATACATATCAAATAAAAATAAACAATTTTTTTAAATTAGCTCTCATAGTTCTAGATGAGACCATTAAAGTTGCTGAGGGAGAAAAATCAATCAACAGTCCAGCCCAGCTCTAAAGCCTAATAACCACAATGACTGTTGCAGCAAACTACCTCTGTTGGTGCAGGTATGGCACTGTTATCTAGTGGGTGATCAACAGCTATCTAATTGGACTTAAAGCCCTATAAATGGGAAGAAGCTCATGGGTGGGATGTAAACATAGCCAAATACAAATTGCTGGAGAGGTCAAAGATCTTAAAGAAAACCCTATCTTTCTCATATGTCTAGACAAATGACATTTCTTACTATATGCTAAATATGAACCTTTATATTTACAGTCAAGTATACTGTCCACCATCTTCAAAGATTATTACAGAGTTCCACAACTGTCCACACATAGAGAATATATGCCTGAGAGATGTCCAGTCCTGAGTGACACACCTACAGTGGAACCTCTATACCTAAGGCTCATGGAACATAGTGGAACAGGGGTTAGAGAGAACACAAATACATCCTTCAACTCTCACAGAAATACTTCCCCATACAGCAGAGTGTGATGCACACAACAGGCCACAAGTTCCCTAGGTGTAGAGAAGAAGAGACTGCAGAGTGCATGTCCCTGGATAGGACATCTATATTAAACCTCACCCACCCAGGGCTCAGGGACCATTGCAGAAGATGAGGCAGAAAGATTGTAAGACCCAGGATTGGTGCATGGACATAAGGAAACGGAGGCTTTCAGGCCTCTGGGACTTGCTCATATGAACTTGCAGCAATGCTGACAGCACACACAAGACCCACGCTGACTCAATCAGAGAAAAACCCAGCACAGAACTGGGGGACTAGGCAACAAGCTCCGACCTTAGCAGAGGAACCATTGGCAGCTGATTACTGCTAGGTGAGGAAGAGTTGATCTTTAAGGAAGTGACTCTAGATAGGCTGACCAGACTCCAGAGGATGGACCTGTACCTAAAGATATCTGGGTATAAAACCTTAACTGGATAGGCCTTAACATGTATGATGTAATACATGACTTCTGCTGGGGAGCTATGACAGGGTGCAGATAGGGGAAGGGGCCTAAATATGATCAAGATATGCTTATGTAATGCACGAAAACTCAATAAAATATACATAAAAAGAGTAAGATACCAGTTCCTCCTCCAAAAAGTCTTCTCTGATACCTGCGATCCACCAAAATTGTCTTTTTGCAGCTTGGTATTAGAATGCAATCATGTGTGTCATAAGAAAACATGAAAATAAACAAGCATTGCTGGTTCCTGACAAGGTGTATAATACTGATCATTGCCCCAACCAAATGAATCCTAACATATCCAGGTGAATGACTTATGCTGTGTTAAGAAGCTCATTGGCTATTTCCTTTTCTGAACAAAGTTTTTATCCAATGTATCTTGACGCTGTGTCCCCCAACTCCTCATAATCTCCCAACACATCTCCCTCCCAACTCTATGCCCTGGCTGTGAAACCAATGAGCCCATTAATGCTGCCCATATGTACATGAGCATGGTCCCATCCAGTGGGGGCATTTGCAGCCTGCCAGTTGCCATACCTGGAAAGGAAAGGGGCTCTCATCATACATCTGTGACATGCCAATAACCCTGCATCTATAGTGGGGCCTCAGGAGGTCTAACCTCATTCACACTGAAATTTTTCCTGGCTCGATTTTATGATGGTCTTGTGTAGGTAAAGAAAACAGCTATGAATTGGCTGCTTTTCTCAAGGGGATCAAAGAACACAGTTCCAGGAAAGCTGCCTGCTTCTGGTTTATGTTCATTTTATCATTCAAGAAGCATTTACTGAACTCACAATCCATTGCTGTCACTCAGAGAAGCAATGGAGCTAGAGAATTAAACTGGGGACAATCTTGAATTTTCAAGGAATTACAGTCTGTGCTGGGGAGAAATGGAAGCAGAGTGGTAAAAAGACAGTTTCCTTAGGTGGGGTTGGATCTTCTCACCCACTTCCTCATGTCTGTGCTGGGATTGTGCCTGGTTTGATCTTGCATGGGACTAGTGTATGTTGTCCCCATTGCTGTGAGTTCATATAAGAAATGACTGACCGGGCTGGAGAGATGGCCTAGTGGTTAAGAGCACCGACCGCTCTTACAGAGGACCCGGGTTTGATCCCCAGCACCCACATGGCAGCCGAGAACAATCTGAAACTCCAATTCCAGGAGAACTCCAGTTCCAGGGGAATCTGATACCCTCTTCTGACCTCCGTGGCATTGCACGACACGGGTGCACAAACTTGCATGCAGACATCACATTCATACACATACAGAAATAAAAAAAAAAAAAGAAAGAAATGACTGACCAACTGTTTCTTTGTGGTCACCCACCACTTCTGGCTCTTACAATCTTTCCATCCTCTCTTCCCAAATCATTCCTGAGCCTTGGAAGTAGAAGTTTGATACACACATTCTCTTCTAGGAAAAGTGCTTCGGCCTCTTGTTCTGTGCACAATGGTTACTTGTGGGTTTCTGTGTTAATCACCATCTGTTGCATAAGGAAACTTCTCTCGTGTGAGTTGAGAGGTGTGTTATCTATGGGTACAACAATAAGTCATTGAGAGTCAGTTTAATGTGATAACCATTTAGTAGAAAACCAGTATTGGGCTCTCCCCTATGTTCTGCCACCTGTCTGGCCTCAGGTTCCTAAGCCTGACATCAAGGTCAGGTGTGGGCTCCATCCTGGGAAGCAGATCTTAAGTCCAATTAAAAAGTGATTGGTTGTTCCCATAATATTCATGCTACTAGTTCACCAATGGGCATATCTTGGCAGGGCAGTTATTACTGTAGTTCATAGAATTCACATCTGGGTAATGAATGAAAAATCATGACTTTGCTTGCCAGTGGTGTGCATAGCACCTCCCAGTATTCTGAGTGCTAGCTAGCAGAGATGTCAACACTGCTTGATTTCCCCTTGATTCTTCTGCATTGTCTTCAGAAGCAGGGGCTCACCATTCAGTTCTGGTAGGTAAACAAGAGCATGGGCAATGGCCATTACTTGGGGGTGTCTATGGGACCTGTGTTCAACAGCTTCTCAAGAGGTAGTCCCTTTCTGGAATTGAGATTTTTTTCATTAGCCTATGATATCTAGAAAGGGCAATGCCCCCTTTTAGGACAGCTCCTTTTCATCTTTTTTCATGGTATATATGTATATGCTTGAAGAAAACTCCACAGCGGTAGGTTTCCATATGCTTCCTTGAAAGCTTTTTAGTGTTACTTATACCTCCCCGTATACCCTCCTCTACTTTGTTGTCCCATTCACCTCATTTAACCCTTCCTAGTCTAATGTTCCTCTGTCCCTGTTTACGGCACCACCTTCTACTACCCCTTCTAGAATGCCTCTCCCTACTCACCTATGCTTGTTCATTAGTTTCTTTACCTCTATGAATTTTCAAATTGAAACATGCATATCTTAGATTTCAAAGCTATTATCCAGCTATGAGAAAGAATGTGTGACATTTGGTTTTCTGAGTCTGTATTGGCTCAGACTTGGGTGCCAGCAATGGAACATGTGTCCTATAAACAGACACTTAGGATGGCTGTTTCCAGTTCCATCCATTTATCTGTAATATTTCATTGTGTATTTGTACCACTCCTTCATTATCCATTCATCGGTTGATGTACATCTAGGTTGTTTCCAACTTCTGGCTGTTATGGAAAGGGCAGCAATGACCATGATTGAACAGGTATTTCTGTAGTACAGTATAGAGACTTCCTGGTATATACCCAAGAGTTGTACGGCTGGATCATGGTAGATCATTTCAAGCTTATTTAAGAACTGGTGTCATAACAAACTGTCATAAACAGGATCCTAAAGCAATACAAATGTACTACTTCACTGTTCTGCAGACATGTGGATAGAGTGTAGTTCCATGTTTCAGTTTTTTCAGTTTCACAAACCCAATATCAAAAGGTCTTGGAAGGGAAAATTTTTTCTTTGGAGGCTCTGACAATGAGTGCGCTTCCAAGCTTTTTTGTCGTCAATCAAGTTTACTTCTTTTGCTGTTAGGGGCCATTATAAGCTCTAGAAGTCTCTCTGTGGTCCTTTCCTACAGACCTTCCATCTTAGAGCTAGAAACAGTGCAAGGACACCCCCTTGAGGTTTGAATCTCTGTTTCTTATACTGCATTTTTCTCTCTCTAACTGGAGCAAGTTCTTTATTTGAAGGCTTCATGTGCTCTGTGTATTCTAGGCTACTCTTCCTATCTTGAGGTATATTACCTTAATTTCCTCTTTTCCATCTGGGGCTTAGGCACCTTTGGAAGTTCATTCTGCCCACCAGACTGAACTGTATGCAGCTGTTGGACTGGGCTAGCTGATTCTGAAAATGCAGACAGTCTCTGGTGTAAGGCAGTATTACATTTCTAGTCCAAGAACTTCTGTCTTTCTTCTTTTCAGGTATATTCTATCATTCCCTATATAGTTTATTTGGTAACTCCCATTACATGGATGTTGGAACTTTTTGTTTACTTTTTGTCTCTTAAGGACTTTTTAGAAAATATTTTATTGAGCTTTTGTTCATTTCATACAACAGTTCTTAATCAAATTTATGTCCCCTCCCCTATCCGTTCCACCTATCCCCCCCCCCCAACACATATGGGGCCTCATACACTCTGCCATACATGCTGAGTCCCACTTGGTCAAGCATTTTACCCAGATGTCCTTTGATGCAAGTTCATCTGGAGTCCAATCAGCCTGTCTAGAGATCTTAAGGAAGGTCTACCTTCCCTCCCCCAGCCATAATCAGTTTCCAACAGTTCTCAGGCTAGGGCAGGTCTGCAACTCATTTCCCTTGATTTTTCATAGTATATATTCTGTGTTTTTGAAATGTATTTCAAGTAAAGGTTTTTAAGTGTTATTTTTTAAAGACAGTTCCTAGTAGAGACTAAGAAATTCCATGATTGAAACAAGTATCTGCATGTGGGGAGCACAGACTTCAGAAAATAGTAGTCAGGAACGCATATTTACAAACACACGCACACACACACACACACACACACACATGCACTGTAATTAACATCAAAATACATTGGAAAGAAGCATAATTTTTAACAAGATGATATAAGGTGAAAGACAAAAGCCACTGTGCATATACATTGTGTTCTCAGAGGGCGTGCCAACAATCCTGTTAATGTGTGTATACTTGTTGAACAAACAAGTGAACAAATTGTCTATAATGGGGGACAGTTTTCTCACTCAGAGGAAAAAAGTTACAGATAAGCAGAAGAAAAAAGCTAGAATGAAATCAGTAAATGGATTAGAATTGGAGTTATTAGTATGAAATTGTTGTTTGAAATTACACAGAGACACAGAAACAAATTACATACTTATACATGCATACTTGTCTTTCTTAGCTCTGAGCACTGACGTAACTCAAATGGCAGTGAGCATACTTCACACCTGGGTTTTGATTTCCAAATGCCATTCTCCAATAAAAAAGCACTGCTCCTTGGGAAAGTGATTTATTCTAGGACCAAGAAAAAATAAAAAGATGAGACTGGAATAGTTTTCTTGTAATGCAGGAACATAAGAATATGCTTAAAAAATAAAGGCTTGCTGAAGGGACGTTGGAACTGATCATGAGGATTTCCCAGTACTAAGACACTTGAAGCAGTAAAATGAATGGAGATGGCATGGGAGTCAATGTCCCAAGGAAAAACTAATGTTCCTGAGTCTACAGAGCTATAAACATGTATCAATAGTTTAATAGAGAGATATGGAGTAGTTCTTTCTTATTAAGAATTAAATTAGTAACAGAAGAAATAAGGAAAATACAATACCTTTGGATGAACACCACAGTTGTAATGATTTCAAGCAAGATCTATTTATGAATGAGAAAAGTGATTGATGAAAGTCTGAGATATTGACCATTTTCAAATGAAAACTATTACTTTGTATTGGTGAAGCAAGGTATACACCACCCTAAACAGGTTATCAGAAATAATAGCTATAGTAAGACATTTCAATGCCAGTTACCCTTGATAGAGTGCATCAAGAAGAGTCTGTCTCATTAGACGGTTATTTTTCTATTTAATTGAATTTTTGTGCATTTCATATAATACATGTTAATCATATCTAGACCTCCTTTCCTATCTGAACCTGCAATAGCCCACTCACCACATTTCAAGCATTCCTCATATATGTTAAGGCCTATCAAGTCAACTTTGTGTCCCCACATGTCCCTTGATGCGGGTTTATCCACTGGAGCCTGGTCAACCTATCTGGTGTCACTCCTTTAAAGACAACCAACTCTCCCTCGCCCAGCAGTGACGAGTTGCCAATAGTTCCTCAGCTAAGGATGGGGCTTCTTGTCCACTTCTGCATCTCTATGCTGGATTTTTCTCTGGTTTGAGTTTGTTTGGGTCTTGTGCATGCTGTCAGCAATTCTGCAAATGCACATGAACAAGTTGCCAGCTGCCTGGAAAACCATTTCCTTCTGGTCATGCACCACACCTAGCTCTGACAACCTTTCCTCCCCTTCTTCCAAAATGGTTCCTGAGCCCTGGGTGGACAAGGTTTAATAAAGGAGTCCTAACCATCCAGTCACACACACAATCACTAATTCTCTACATTGTAGTCAGTTGTGGCTTTCTAGGTTAATCAGCCTCTATTCATTAGGAACCTTCACTGACGAGGGTTGAGAGATGTATTATTAGCCTTTCTTCCCCCCTGTTCTGCTATGTTCCTTGAGCCTTAGGTGTAGATGTTGCATTGTAGATATGCCCACTTAGTGCTAGGAATCTCAGAGACTCATTCTCTGCATTTGACCATTTGTGGAATTCTGCAATAAGGCCTTATCTTCAAGTTCTGAGAGGTAATAAAGGGCTGTGGCATAGTCTGTGTCATTTTGAGAGATTCTTAGACTATCTACCCTGACTAACAACTTGAGGGAGGTTTCTCCTGGCTGACACTATGTTTCTTGTTATATGGTCTTCAGACAGACAGACAGACACACACACACATAGATGCACACACACACACGTGCACACACGCACACACACACGTGCACACACGCACACACACACGTGCACACACGCACACACACACACACACACACACACACAGACGTTTGAGCTAATACATTGCCCTCTGGTTTTACACATCACCTAAGCATTATTTATCTCTACTCTCTCCCACTATATAACCCTCCCTCCTCCCTCCCCAGTTAGAGTACTCCCGTTTTCCCCTTGATAATTCTTGTCTTCTGTTATCTACCCATTTCAGCTCTCTCTTTCCTTTTGCCACTATGATTCATTGCATAGCCCTTTCTCCACCCTTCCCCGTTAAAAACCTTCATTTTCTCTTGGTAATACCTTCCTTCTGCTATCTCCCTCTCAAGCTCCTCTTCCATTTTCCTGTCTTCTCTGGGTACATGAGGATACACACACACACACACACACACACACACACGTTTTTTTATTTTCACAGCACAACACATATGTAATATATATGTAATATATACTATATTATACTATATGATTAGTATATATGAGGGAGAACATCCATCACTTGTTTGTCTGAGTCTGTGTTACTTCACTTAGTATAGCAGTTTCTAATTTCATATATTTACCTTTAAATTCATTTTTATTTACCACTGAGTAGAACTCCATTGTGTAAATGTACCACATTTTCAATATGCATCCATCAGTAGAGACACATTTAGGTTGTTTCCATTTCTTAGCTATTGTGAAAAGAGCAGCGACAAAACATGGCTGCACACACAAGTATCTCTGCAGTAGGATGAGTCATTGGATATATGCCAAGAAATGGTATGAATGGATCACATGGTAAATTTACGTTTAGTTTACTAAGATCTTTCCACACTGCTGTCTATAATGGTTACACCAGTTTGGAGTGAATGGGGGTTCTCCTTTCCCCCAATCCCAGCCAGCATTTGATATCTTTTGTTCTCTTGGTCTTATCCATTCTGACTGGGATAAGATAAAATCTTGAAGTGATTTTGATTTGCATTTCCTTAATTACTAAGGATACTGAACACATCTGGAGGCATTTCTTAGCTATCTTTATTTCTTCTTTTGAGAGCTCTCTTCTCAGATCCTTAGCCCATTTTTTTTTCAATTTTTTAATTGAATTTTTACGTATTTCACACAGAAAGCATCCCAATCATTTCTATGCCTTTGTCTGCCATTGCATCCTCCCACAGCCCTCCATTGAAATTTGTACATTGTCATCTGTCTAAAGGCCCATTATGTCAAGCTAATGTCCTCAAATGCCCCTCAGTGCAAGTTCATCCACTGGGGTCTAGTCAGCCCATGTAGATTACTAGATGGACTTCTACTAAGGTAGGGGTCTGATGCCCCTTTCCACAGTTCTATACTGGGTTTTGTCTGCTTGATTTGCATGGATCTTGTGTATGCAGACACCATTGCTAGAGGTTCACATGAGCAGGGATCCAGGAGCCTGTAGAACTCTGTTTCTACATGGTCATACACGTCCTCCCTGGCTCTTACAATCTTTCTGTCCCCTCTTCCACAATGGTCTCTGTGCCCGGGTGGTTTAATATAGGAGTCCTATCCAAGGACTCAAACTCTGCAGACTTATTTGCTATGCTTTGGCCATTTGTGACTTTCTATGTTTCTGGCCCTCTGTTGCATGAGGGAGCTTCATTGATGAGAACTGAAAAGTGCATTAGTGTTCTCTTTACTTTCCCTGGGCCATAGGTGTCAATGTCACATCACAGAAGTGCCACTTTGGCTTGGGCAGTTCAGACAATCTCTGTGTATGACCAGTTGTGGATCTCTTTAATAATATCCATCTTGAAAAGAAGCTTCTTTGATGAGTGGTGACTGGAATACTTGTCTGTAAATATAAGGATCTATCATTTGCACATAGTAAGGAATTATACTTGTCTGGAGATCTAGAAATCCTTGAGGTTTTCTCTAGAATCTATAACTTCTCCAGTCATGAATATTTGACTATATTCAGAGTGCCACACATGAATTTCCTCCCATTGAATGGGTTTTAAGTCCAATTAGGTGGCTGTTAATTGACCTGTGAGATAAAAGTGCCCCTAGTGCACCAATGTTATATCCTGTGCTGATCATTGGTGTGGTTATTAGGCCTTAAAGCTGGGATTGGACTTTTTTATTTTATTTATTTTTGTATGTGTATGAATGTACTGTCTGCATGTAGGTTTGTACACCCCTGTCGTGCAGTGATGCGGAGGTCAGAAGACGGTGTCGAATTCCCCTGGAACTTGAGTTAAAGACAGTTCTCAGCCTCCATGTGGGTGCTGGGGATCGAACTTAGGTCCTCTGCAAGAGCAGTCAGCACTCTTAACTGCTAGGCCATCTCTCTAGCCCCAGGGTTGGACATTTGATTGATGTGCTTCCATATCATCTTACGTAGTGCTCTCTAAAGCTATGAGAGCCAGCCTTCAGGGAAGGTGGCTTCCAGGTCAGTTCCAGCTCCATCGTCCCAAATCCTGTCTCCAAAGTGTGTCCTGTCTTCAGCAATAGAGTCTTGTCCTCAAGTTCTGCCTTAACCCATTTCTAATTGGGTCATTTGTTTTCTTGATTCTTTGTACTTTGAGTTCTTTGTATATTTTGAATATTAACCTTCTGATAGATATGCAGGATTGACTTTAATTCCAGCAACTGATTTCTAATTTAGAAACTCCTTTCCTCCACCTGTATCTTATAATTTACTTCCCATATTTTCACCTAACATTTTCAGAGTTTCAGGTTTCACATTGAGGTCTTTGATCCATTTGGAGTTTATTTTTGTGCAGGGTGATAGTTAGGAGTCTATTTTCATTATTTTATACATTGAGACTTAGTTTTACCAATACCATTTACTGAAGATGTTGTCTTTCTTCCAGTGTGTGCTCTTGGAAACTTTTAAAAATATCAGATGGTGGTGGTGAACACCTTTAATCCCAGCACCCAGGAGGCAGAAGCAGGTGGATCTCTGTCAGTTCAAGGCCAGCCTGGTCTACATAGTGAGCTCCAGGCCAGCTAGGACTAAAAGGAGACCTTGTCTCAAAATGACAAAAAAAATATGTCAGATGGATAAAATTGTGTACATTCATGTTTTGGTCTCTATTTTGTTCCATTGATCTACATGTCTGTTTTTGTGCCAATACCAGAGTGTTTTATGACCGTAATTCTGTAATATAGTTTGAGATCAGATATAGTATTCTCCGTATTATTTCTCTTTGTCCTCATAATTGCTTGGGCTATCTGGTACTTTTGTGTTTCCATATGAATTTTTGGATTTTTCATAATTCTGTGAAGAATGTCTTGGGGATTTTGCTTGTGATGGCACTAAATACATGAATTGCTTTAGGTAAGATAATCTTTTTCACAATATTAGTTCTACCAATCTATAAGCAAGAGAGGTCCTTACATCTCTTTGCATCTTCCTCAACCTCTTTCTTCAGTGATTTAACATTTTCATTGTAGAGTTCTTTAATGCTTTTGATTAGGTTTATTCATAGATCTCTTTTGAGGTGATTGTCAATGGGAGTGTTTCCATGAATTCTTTCTCAGATTGCTTGTTGTTGGCATATAGAACAACTACTGAGTTTTAAAAATTGATTCTGTAGCCTGCCACTTTGTTCAAAATGTTAATCATTTCTAGAAGTCTTCTAGTCAAATGTTTTGAATCCCTTATGTATAATATACCATGACATAGGCAAATAGGGATGATTTGACCCATTATTTTCCAATTAATACCGCTTCCATTTCCTTCTCTTGTATTATTGCTCTAATAAGATGTTCAAGCACATATTGAGAAGGAGTGAGGATAGTGTACAGCCTTGTCTGGTTCCTGATGTTAATGTGAATGTTTCCAGTTTTCCTCCATTTAGAATGATGTTGGGTGTGGGCTGTCCTAAATTTTATTGTGGCATCCTCACTCCAGTACAACTCCTTCTGGGGCTTTTATCATAAAGGCATGTTGGATTTTATCAAAATAATTTTCCATATCTGTTGAAATGATCATGTGTTTTTGTCTTTAAGTCCATTTATATGATTTATTATGTTTATTGATGTATTTATGTTGAATCATCCCTGCATCTCTGGAATAAAGCCAACTTGACCATGGTGGATGATCGTTTGGGTTTTTTTGTTGAAGTTTTGTGCATTTCATACATAGCTTCTCAGTTCAATCCATCCCACCCCTCCTGAGTTCGTGCAGTCTGCCATACATGTCCTATATCCCCTTCTGAGTCTTTTCAAAGTTTTTCAAAGCAGAAGATTATTTTTGTGGGGAGAACTCTACTGCTTCAGTCAGTTCCCTGTGCCAGTTATTTTGTTGTTGTTGTTCCCTCCAATTCTATGTTGAAACAATAATAGGAATATATGTATATATGTGTGTGTGTGTGTGTGTCACACCTATACTAAAATCATGTCATCTGAAAACAAACTGAATGTTATTTCCAAATCATATTTTGGGATTCACATTTTTCCCTTTTAATTTTATATTACTCTAAAATATGCATGCATACCCCCTACCCATATACCCAAATTATAAAGTCTGGAAATAAGTGGTGGGTTAATTCTAAAGCCTGTTAAGTGATTCACATTCTAAAAGCACAGTTGCTTTCAGATAAAGAGAACTATAACATTAACATTACTCAGTTTGCCTTACAGCTAGGTACTTGGTGTTAGCATTTACAAAGGAGGAATATCATTCATAGTTTGTTTTTCTGGGACTGTGTTACTTCACTTAGCATAATATCTTCTAGTTCCATACATTTACCTGCAAAGCTCATGATATCTTTCTTTACCACTGAATAGTACTCCATTGTGTAGATGTACTACATTTTTGTCATCCACTCCTCTGTTGAGGGACACTTGAATTAGTTACAGCTCTTTGCTACTGTAAAGAGAGCTGCAATAAGCATGGATATGCATGTATCTCTGTGGTAGGATGGGTATATACTCAGGAGTGGTATGGCTGGGTCAAGTGGTAGGCTCATTGTTAGTCTTTTAAGGGTTCTCCACACTGCTTTCCATAGTGGCTGTACAAGTTTACATTCCCACCAGCAGTGGATGAGTGTTCCCCTTTCCCCACAACCTCTCCAGCACTTGGTATCATTTGTTTTCTAGATCCTAGCCAGTCTTATCGGAGTGAGATGATATCTTAAAATGGTTTTAATTTGTATTTCCTTAATTATTAGTAATGTTGAACACTTTTAAGATGTTTCTCATCCATCTTTACTTCCTCACTTGTGAAGTCTCTGTTTAGCTCTTTACTCCATCTTTTGAGTGAGTCATTTGTTTTCTTTTTGATATGTCTGTATTCAGTTCACTAATATTTCATTAAGAATTTTTGCATCTGTGTTCATTAGGGATATGGATGTGTAGTTTTCTGTTGTCTTTATCTTGTTTGGTATTAGAGTAGTACTAGCTTCATAGAAGGAGTTTGGGAGTTCTTCTGTTTCTATCTTTTTGAATAATTTAAGGAGTACTGGTTGAAGATCTTCTTTGAAAGTCTGGTAAAATTCTGCTGTAAGTCCATCTGGGCCTGGACTTTTCTAGTCGAGAAGTTTTGTATTACTGTATTCAATTTCTGTATTTGTTATGGATCAGTTTAAGCTAGTGATTTCTCCTTGGTTTAACTTTTGTGGTTTCAATGAATTTAGAAATATATCCATTTCTTTTAGATCTAATATAATAGAGCATAGATTTTAAAGTATTCCCTCATAATATTCTGGATCTTTTTGGTGTCTGTTGGAATAGAATGTTTCACCTTTCATCTATGATTTTGTTGATTTTTATTTGCTCTTTCTTTATTTTGGTTAACTAGGCTAAGTCTGTCTTATAAATCTTTCCAAAGAGCCAGCTCTTAGGTCCATTGATTCTTTGTCTTATTTTCTTTGCTTCTGTTTCATTGATTTATGGTATGATTTTTACTATTTCTTCTTGTTTATTGGGTTTGTTTTATTTTTGTTTTTCTGAATTCTTGAGTTGTACCATTAAGTCATTCATATGTGTCTTTCTGATATTTTAATATAGACACTTAGAGCTATATACTTCCCTTTTAGGACTTTCACGTGTCTGGGAGGAGTTGTATTATTATCATTTTAATTTCATTCCTGGAATACTTTTATTAATTTATTGATTTCTTCGTTGTCCCATTCATCATTCAGGATTGTGTTTAATCTCCATGAGTTTGGGTTATTACTAGAACTTCTTTTGTTCTTTTCAATTTTATTTATCTGATAGAATACGTGGAATTATTTCTTTCTTTTTTCTGGTATTTGTTGAGGAGGTTTATTTTGTGCCCCAATATGTGGTCTATTTTAGAAGAACTTCCATGGGGAGCCGAATAGAATGTGTGTTTTTTGATGCTTATGTGAAATATTCTGTAGATATCTATTAGGTCCATTTGATGTATGATATCATTTAATTCAGATGTTTTCTCTTTATTGTTTGTTCAGATGACCTGTCAATTGGATAAAGTGTGATATTTAAATCGCCTATTATTACTGAGTTGTAGTTGACCTGTGTCTTGACTGTTCCTATTTTTATGAAACTGGATGCACCAGATTTTAGTCCATATATATTCACTTTTGTTATGTCACCTTAGTTCCCTTGGTCATGACGTAGTGACTTTCTTTATCTCTTATGATTATTTTAACTTAAAATTTGTTTTTCCATATATTAGAATAGCAGGTCCTGATTTTTTTCTTAGTGCCATTTTCTTGGAATATTTTTTCTATCCTTTCACCTTAAGGTGGGGTCTATCCTTAGGGGCATGATGACTTGCTTGTATACAACTTAAACACGAATTTCGTTTCTTATTCCATTCAACTCGTTGTGCCTTCTGACTGGGTTGTTGAAGCCCTTGATATTTAGAGTTATTATTGAAAGGTGTGTATTGATTTCTGTCATTTTATTTTCTGTTTGTGTTCATAATCTTACTTTGTGTTTCCACACATTATAATTTCATTTGTTTTGTTTCTATGACCTCTTGGGTAGGGTTGATCGTTCTTCAGTCTACTTTACTGCTTTAAATAATCTCTGTAGTGGTACACTGTTGGACATGGATTCTTTCAACTTGGAAGATTTTTTTTTTCTTTCCCCTTTCACTATGATAGACAGTTTGCTGGGTAAAGTATTCTGGGTTGGCATCTTCAGTCATTTACAATTTGGGATACTTTGCTCCAGGATCTTCTGACCTTTTTAGTTTGCATTGAAATGTCCTGTGTAATTCTGATGGGTTTTCCTTTATATGCAACTTGTTTTTCTCTTGCAGCTTTTATTCAGTATTCTCTCTTTATTCTTCAATTTCAGTGTTTTTACTATGGTATGCCATGGGGAGTTATGCTTCTGGTCCTATCTTTTTTTTGTTCTGTATTCTTCTTGTATCTGTATAGGTATGCCTTTCCTTAATTTGTAGATGTTTTCTTCTATAATCCTGTGGAAAATCTGGTCAATACAATGTGTCTGAGATTCTTCTTCCTCTATGCCTATGCTGCATAGATTTGTTCTTTTCATGGTGTCCCACGTTTCCTGCACATTTTATTCCTGTGTTTAAAAAATATCATATTCTTTTGCTTGAGTGGTCTAATACTTCAACATTCTTATCCAGTCTTGATATTCTGTTTTCTAGTTAATTCATTCTGCTTCTGAGGCTTTCCCTTTTTGTTTCAACTTGGCTTACTGAGTTTGTCAATTGCGTCTTCGTTTCAGCTTGAGTTTTCTTCAATATTTTTATCTCCTTTGTGAATTCCCTTTTCAAATCCTGAATTGTCTTTGTCATTTCATTTAGCCATATGTTCATATATTCTTGAGCTTCAGTCAAGAGTTTATTCCTATCCCTCTTGAGCTCTTGAGTTCTTTAAAGTCACTGAATTCTTAGATCATGTTTTTGATTGTTCTTTAAATTTTTTTTTAAATTAGTTTTTATTGATGCTTTGTGCATTTCATACATTTTTCCAATTCAGTTCAGGCTTATTTCCCTTTCCCTCCCCCCCACCCCCACCCCATCCCAGATCATGCATTCTGCCATAACTGTCCTGCATCTTTCTCTCAGTTTTTTTTTTCATTTTTAGCTATAAGTGATAATCCATGAGTACAAGCATCCTTCATGCAAAACCTATCTGCAGGCTGTTGTGCCCAAACACCTACAGCCCCACCATCCAGTGGGGGGTGACAGGTTGTTTGTTCAATCAAGTTGATCAAATGAGTGTCCAGACTACATTGCTGTAGTTTCACCATTCACCCCAATCGCAGCCCTTACATTCTACCACGCCCCCTCTTCCGCAGGTTGTTCCCTAGGCTTAGAAAAGGGGCACAGGTGGATGAGAGGTAAAACAGTCCACTCTCTCTGGAGCTGTTGACTTGGACTCTGGTCAATTCTGGCTGTTTCCTTTCATGGGCTGACAGTTTGTCCAGGAATAACCTTTCGATCCTACTAATGAAGAACAAGCAATTATATATATAGGTATTTAAGCAGCACTAATAGTTATGGTAGGTTACTTTAGCATAGACACATGTTTGGATATGTTTTACATATCCATGAATTACAATTTTCCCCCCTGTTAAATATGACAGGGTCTTACTGTGGCTTATAACATCTCCTAACCTGTAGAGGATGTAAGCTTGTGGCATCAGCCATGGGTTATTTCTCCAAGGGGAGAGCCAATAGCCAATTAGATTTGGGATATACAGGCACATGGCTGCCTCTGCTGCACAGTATTTCCAGGCAGGTGAGGTGTAGCTGGTGCTGACGGTGGAGTCTTGCTTGACTCAGGGAGACCCATATTTGCTTTATTGGTTTAGTGGCCTTTGGTAACACTCTCTGGCATTCCAGAGGCCATCTGTACACTTGCATGTGTGGTCTCAATACATCCCTCCCATGTTAACGTCAGGTCTTTGGCAGCAGGGTCTTATTGCCTCTCCTCCTGTAGGTATCCCAACTTAGAGGCAAGGAGACCTTACCTTTTGTGGGGCCTTGGATCCCCTGGCCAACATCCACCTGGTAGAACAATCCATTGCTGATGTCAGAGCTCCTGTATTAATATATTTTGCCTGAGTGCATAGCCCTAGGACTTTAGTATTATATTTGGTTCTGAACAGAGAGTAATCCCTTCCACAGTTCCCATGTCTAGTAGTCAATTAAAGAAAGCAGTTTTACCGGTTTTATAAGAGATTACCTCTACAATAGTTGTCTCCAATTTACAGTTGGGGAGCGACCTCATCATTGTCATATTTCTCCTTGTTCTATGGGTGGGAAGGCAAGGAAGTCTCTCATATCAGAACCTTTGTGGCACCTAGAAGGTAAGTTTCATTAGGACTCATTATAGCTAGTTGTTACATGTAGGATCCACAGAGGGGTTCGATGTTTATGGCAATCTGAGGCTTTTCTTCCTTTGAATGTTCAGACGGGTCAGCCTTTCCGTTGTCACTTTTTGGTACATCCTACTCAATGCAAACCTGTATCTTTTCTTTCTCAGCCGTTAAGTTGGTGACGTTTTGTCCTGTTGGAACAAACAAATCTTTTCCCATAGTTAGTTTTAAGATTTGAATTGCATGGGTTTGATGAAAAGGTTTCATGTCTTTCTGTATCCCCCCCCCCTTTTTTTAGCGTATGAGTCTCCAGAAGACAGTTGTATTATACATGACTATAGGGTGGAGTCAAGGCACAGATTTCATCAAATTCACCCATGTTGTTTTGGGTGACTATATATGATTAACTTGGGAAGCAAACTTAATTTTTACGTTAAATCATCTTAAAGAGAATGCTACAAGGTGATACTGTACAACAGAGAAATTATAGAGAACATTTGTATGTGTCAATCCCAAAGTTCTTGTTCTACAGATTTTATGTAAAGCAAATGTGGGCAACAGCGAATTATATCTCCATTTAATTCAGATGCATTACCATTTTTATCAGATTCTGTAAACCAATGTTGTTTAATATACACATGTTTATTTTTACTTTTTTTTTTTATTTCTGTATGTGTATCAATGTACTGTCTGCATGCAGGTTTGTGCACCCGTGTCGTGCAATGCCGCGGAGGTCAGAAGAGGGTCTCAGATTCCCCTGGAACTGGAGTTCTCCTGGAATTGGAGTTTCACACGGCTCTCGGCCGCCATATGGGTGCTGGGGATCGAACCCGGGTCTTAAATTTTTGTATCCTGGAGTTCCTCTGGGTAAGTCTCACCATAGTGCACTTTTGTAGAACTAGTGGGTTTGGGTGGGGACATATTATCTTCATTTCTCATATTATTTGTGCTTTTACATTATGGCCTAGCCATATGGAATTTTTGCTGTTATTGTGGCTTGTTTGCCTGATATGAAATTCTAGCCTGCTTTTTTTAGTTGAAGTTTGATTATATTTATATTTTTCACCATGTTGCTTGGTTGCTTTCTGATTGGGCATGAATACTTAGTCGATGTGTACCTCAGGTTTTCAATGTTGCTTTTTATTGGGGGGACAGGGCATTTCCAAATGGCTGATTAAGAGCTCTTCAGCAGGGCATGGGGTCTAGGCCCAATTCAAGATTATGGGAAGTCAGTGGCCCAGTTCTGCCAGGATATTCCAGCTCTCAGATGAGAGGAACAGAGAAGGCTTAGCCCCAAGGCAGGTACAGGGACAGCATAAGTAGGATTAACTAACAACTAAGCACCATAGATGTGAGCCCTGGAGCAGGGAGACTGGAGCTGGTTCCAGAGAATGGATATCGAGACCCAGTAGGGCCACTCTGGGTTAAGATCCTAGTCCGAAGATCTCAGGAGAAGCCAGCAGGAGAGTGCCTAGACCCAATGCTAGAATGGGTATAATGTGGGAGGGTCTAACTAGCTAAGCAGAGCAGACGTGAGCCCTGGAGTGGCTACAATGTATCTGGTCTGGGGGCAGGGGGCAAGGTCTGTATTACCAGGCTAGTATGGAGGTCTCAGGGAAGATGGATGAACTGGAAGGGGTCTAGGTCCAAGGCAGAAATAGGGACTGCTTGGGGAGTGTCTAATTACAAAGCTTTTTTAACCAAAAAAGTAACCTCAAATTAATCATGAGAAGACACCAGATATACCCAAACTGATGGACATTATATAAAATAATTGATAACTAACATTCAAAAAAATCAAGGTTATAAACATTACTTAATAGTAGATTTTAAGTATTCTAATATAAAAGGTGAATTAAAAGTGCCTGCCTTTAATCCCAGTGTGCAGGAGGCAGAGAAGTAGATATAGCTTTGTGAGATGGAGGCTAGCATAGTCTAAATAGTGAGCTCCAGGCCAGTTAAGCCTAACCTAGTCTAAATAGGGAGTTCCAGGCCAGTTGAGGACAAAGGGAGACACAATCTAAAAAAAAAAAGGAGAAAAAAATTAGGTAAAAAGTATGTTAATTAGCTTGATTTAGGTTTTTCACTGGGTGAACTGAATACCTCATTATGTTTTACCACCATAAAACATACATTTTTTTGTCTGACGAAAAATTTTAAATGAATTGAAACATGTATATAAAAGGTACTATATACTAGTGGCTGTTTTCATAGGAAGATCTAAGTGATTTGGAAACAAGAAAAGGAAACTTCATGCAATGCCAATCCATATGGTGTGTGATAAGGATTGGTGTTAATAAAATATAAAACATAAAAATAAATGAAAATAAATCAGTTATATTTAAGTCATGAAGGGCAAAATTAAGAAGAGTTCTAGCAGATTCAAGGAGAGTAAGGAGACAGAAATGACTGCAACATGTGTCTCTGACTTGGATTCTAGAGCTACCAGAAGACATTAGTGTAAAGAGAATCAAGCAACTATGTCGTCATCTCCTGATTTTGATTACTGACTTACTTGTTAACATTAGATTGTCAGCACATTGTTCTATCTTCTGCAATCTTTCTGTAAGTCTATGTTTGAAGATTTGGGTATATTTAACGTCGCTTAAATATTACACAGTGTTTATGTGCCAACACATCATGTGGCACACTATAATTCACGCAATTTTTAGGTATCAGTTTGAAAATGAAACAATAATAATTAAAGAAGAAGTCAGAAAATTGGGAGGGAGTGGGGGGACACGAGAGAAGAGTTGGAGGCAGGTAGATGGGTGGAAATGATATAGAGCCAGTATTCATGCATTGCATTCTCAAAGATAATAATAAATAATCAATAAAATTTTAAATGAAAATTAATTGTTTTTTTTTTATTTAAGGAAAGAAAATTTAAGATACTTAATCACCACCGTTCCTAGAATAGAATAGGAAATCAATACAGTGTAGAGCTATTTTATTGATCTGGTATTGAAGGGTCTGTTTTCCTGTGTTGGATGTGTTCATCTCTCATCCCCACATTTCCTGATTCTTTTAAGTTTCTTGGCTTTCTGTACAACATGAAGTATTTGATGTTGATTAAAGTGCTTCTCAGTGCCAGGAGCCTTGTGAAGAAGTAAGTGTTAGAGACAGGTAGATATGGGACAGGTAGATGCAGTCCCTAGGAAGCTACTACAGTGCTGAGGAATGTTGGAAGGTTTCTGAAGCTTGGGCAGGAAGGGCCTGGCTCTAGCTTCTTGCAGCCATCAGTACTATTTTTATTCTCCAGATAGGGGGCAGCAGAAAACGGAGAATGGACTGGGAAGGCCTGTGTGAGCAGGTAACGTGCGGGAGCTGTCCGCAGTGCTGAAAATGCGGTAAAAATTTACCCATTTGACTAAAATTTCCCATGTGACTAAAGGTGATCTTAGACTTTACAGTGTGTTGGCTATAGCTGAATCTATAACTAAATATGAACTTGAGGATACCAAGTACTGTGGAGAGTGAAGTGTGTGTGTGTGTGTGTGTGTGTGTGTGTGTGTGTTGTATGCACTCACTCCTATTTGAAACTCATGCTTTAAAGAACTGCATCACTTAGGCACAGCTCTCCTAGTCCTACAGAACCTCAGGTAACCAACCTCCCCAGCTCTAAAGGCCAGAAATCCAAAAGCAAGGAGTCGGGCTGGGCCACACTCCATCCGGCTCTAGAAGGGAACCTTTATGGTAGCTCCTGGAGCTTCTTGGCTAGACCAGCCTCCGTTCAGTCGGCTTCACCTAGTCTTCCTTCCGTCTGTGTCCTCTATTTGCTGGACACTAGGCAGTGGCTTTTAGGCTCTCTCCAATCCCAGGATTCTCACCTCGATATTCTTTTTTTTTTTTTTTTGGTCTTTTTGAGACAGGGTCTCCCTTTAGTCCCAGCTGGCCTGGAGCTCACTATATAGACCAGATTGGCCTTGAACTCACAGAGATCCACCTGCCTCTGCATTCTGAGTGCTGGGATTAAAGGTGTGCACCACCACACCCAGCCAAAAATAAAATTTCAATCCCTGCCTAACCAGACCTGTTAAGTCAGAATCTTAAGTCAAAAGTTGAAGAAGAAGGAGGGCAACTGTAAAAAGATCCACATTTTTAAAAAGGTTCTCCTTGGTGATTCATACTTACTGTGAAGTTTGAAACTAATTTTTTTATCCAGTCCAAAATGGAGTAGATAGTAATATTTCAGGACATATGAGGAAAATCATAAGAACTACTACTCGTAGTTATTTGTATCTATTTGTTTAGTTTTCCCTTCCCTGTATGCATTAATATTTGCATAATGTTTTACCTCATGAATAAACATTAGTTTGAGTTTGTGAATATCATTCATAAATAAATATACATCTATTAATTCACTTTTATTTCATTCAGGAACACTGCTTGAGTATTTCCTCCTGCTTCAGCTGTGTTTGCTGTCTATATTACACCTTCAGCTATATTCTTAAATAAGACAATGGATTTGTCTTCATGAAGTTTTCAGTTTGCTCATAAAAGATGAGGGGAGATGGGATGTCCTGGTCTTTAAAAGTGCTTCCTGCTCTTACGGAGAGACCTGAATTTGTTTCCTGGAACCCACATCATAAGACTCACAATCGTCTCCAGCTTCAGAGGAGCCAACATCTCTGGCCTTTGTTGGGCACCTACACTCAGTGTGTGTACCCACCCCAAAACAGACATATACAAGCAGTAAAAATAATAAAATAAATCTTAAAAAATAGATAAGGGAGAGATGTATGATCAAAGTATTTTGTAACATAAAGGCTATACAATTTTAAAAGTTTAGGAAGCAGGATTGGGAGCTAGCTCAGGTGGTCTGAGTTCAGTTCTCACAAGCTAAGGGGTGAAGGGGAGGCTAGGTGTGGTTATCACATACTTCTAATCCCAGTGCCTAGGAATTAGAGACCAAAGGATTCCTAGGACTGACTGGCCAGTCTGCCTAGCCAGTGGCCACTGGGAGATCCTGTCTCAAAAAAGAAAAGGTCAACAGTACCTGAGCAATGAAACCCTGGGTTGTCTTCTGGCTACACACACACACACACACACACACACACACGCACGCACACATACACACATATACACACACACCACGCATGGGAATATGGGAATACATTCATGGGCACACATGTGCCCACATATATGAACTCACACACACGTTTGAGAGACATTTATTCATTTTTTTGAATGTGAAAGGAAGTCTATCCCATTCTATGTAGCTCAACATATTCCTCGGCAGTCAGACTAGCCATGTTGCTACCCTTCCAGACAGTGCTGCCCCCAGAGCCCTCCTGGCCCAAAGAGGTATGCCCCATACCACAGCCCACCCCTGTTCCATTGCTATTAATGCACAGAAACTCTCCAGAGCCTGGATCCCTCTGGGCTGCTACCAGGACAATAAATGACTGTGTGTTTTTCAAGCATCACAACCTTGTATGGGAATGAGCTGAAAAAATGCAAAGAGATTTCTTCCCCCAACCCACATAGTTTTTTTTTTAATAAAAAATGCTGTTTCGTACCCATCTGGTGCCCTCTTCCAGAGAAGAATTTATTATTAGATTGGCAACTCCCTCAAACACTGAATAAAAGAATAAAGGAGAGTGGCCTCGGCTGGGCCGTGCATGGGAGCCTCTCACATAATGTGTTAGCTCCTGCACAGCACCGTATTTTCCAGGAACAGTCATGCTTTCACCCCGTGCCCTTTGAGTCTGGCAAACAGAACTCCTATTTCAACCTAAACTCAGCTCGTGTAGCACAGATGATCTTATAACCCTCCCTCCTCAGATCCCTCACATTCCATTCAAATCCTCCTGTTCCCCATTCAGAATGCTGTTGAATAATTCGTGTAAACAGGTCCTATAGACTATTGAAATTGTCAGCTATACGGGCTTGGCATGAGGAGGGATGTAACATTCAGGTCCCAACAAAGTAATGTTGTCACCTCATGACCACTTGAGCAGAAAAAACACATACCCTGAATGAGGAGAGTGCAGATGGTTCAACAATTGGCTTGGCTCTGCAGCATACAAATGATGATGGAGCACTGGAGTATGGAAGCTGCAGCACCATGGCAAGAAGAAAGGTGCTTCACATGCTAAGGGAGGGATCATTAGGAGAAAACTACTGATACATTCCTAGACCCACCACTTACCGAGAATCTACTCTGTTCCAGGCACTGGGACTGAAGCAGTGACATATTCTACATCTGTTCTGTGGATTACATCGCATATAGAAAAGGCATGGTCATGCTAAGAATTGTCCGAGGTGCCACATCTTGCTTGGCCTGACCTTCTGGGTGACTGTAGCAAGAGCATCATCAAATGGGTGCTGAAAAGTAATAGAAATTTATCCCACATTTCTGGAAACTGGGAAGTCCAAACTCAAAATGCCTCAGAGATCTGATATCTGATGAGACAACATTTCCTGATTCTTGTGTCATCTTGTGTTCTCATACAGTGAAAGGGAGATCCCTGGTGTCTTTTAAAGGTTTGTATTATTATTATTATTATTATTATTATTATTATTATATGTGTGCGTGTGTGTGTCTGAGTGTATGTATGTGCACCATGTCTGCACAGGTGTCTGCAGAGGCCAGAAGAAGGCACTGGTCCCCTGGAGCTTGGGTTAGAGGTGCTTATCAGAAGTCCAATGTGGGTGCTAGAAACTGAACCCAGGTCTTTTTCAAGAGCATCAAATGCTCTTAACTGTTGAGGCTCTGGGGTCCAGCCTCTGGGGCCTTTAATTTGGGCACTAATTCCATTCGTCACATTCCAGATGCTATGACCTACTCATTGCCCAAAGGCTCCACTTCACCTTGGGGCTTAGTCTCTACACATGAATTAGGGGCATAAATATTCAATTAAATATACCATATTTGCATGTCTCAGAAAACACTTCTATAAATGATATAGAAAAGCAGCACGACAACTGAGGAGATGACTCATCGGGTAAAGTGTCCATTCCATAAACATCAGAACCTGAATTTGGATCCTCTCGACTGTGTAAGAGTGAGGAGTGGCAGCATGCACCTACAACCCCAGCGCTGATGGACAGGGAGTGGGCTACAAACAGGCAGATCCCATGGCATCATGCTGACCAGTCAGTCTGGTTGGAAGCATGAGCTCCAAGTTCAGTGAGACGCCATGTCTCAAACAATAAAGTGGAGAGTGTAAATGAAGACATCAACTTCTGTCCTCAGCATATGCACACATGAGCATGCTCAACTGTGCACACACACACACACACACACACACACACACACTAAAACAAAGCACAGACATTAGAAAGAAATTTTCATCAGTGAGAGCAGAAGGCTTTAAAGTTCTCTATAACCATTCTTCTGGATTCTCAGTGTCTGATTAATGGTACAAGAAGAGAGAGGGCAAAATGATTGACATTTTATGTTCAAAGGATCGTGGTGATCTTGATTCTGACACTGTGCTAGAATCCCCCGGGGCACGGGAACAATAAGCATGCCCGGGGCCTCAGCCTGATGAACTAAATAGAGATCTCTGGGGAAGAGCCCAGCCGAATTCTATTTTTGAAAACTCCCCAGTGATTTCACTGCACTTTTCCGGTTGAGATCTGAGTCAAGTCTGGGATGAAACTATGGTCCACAGGCCAGATATGGTCTTCAATCTGTGATTTATTAATTGAAAATGATTGAGAGAATTACACATTTACATGCAATGGTGAAAACCAAGCGGGTACTTGCACAAGTTTCCATTTCCCCCGCTGTAACATTTTGCCCAGCTCTAGCATGAAGACCCAGTCAGAAAATTGCTTCAAACCATCCACCTTATTGGCGTTTCCTGGTTTCATACTCCGTTCTCTGTTTCTACAATTTTATTAGGTATAGACCTGTGTATTCACCACCACTGCTAGCAAGAAAATAAGGGGCTGTGGGCACGGTGCGTTTGGAGAGTGCTTGGTACACAGGTGTGAGGGCCTGAGTTCAGATCCCCAGTACCCAGATAAAAAAAATCAGGGACAACAGCATAGTTTGTGACTCCACTGCTGTGGAGTGGACATAGACGGATCCCTGGGGCCCACAGGCCGTCCAATCTAGCCAATGAGCTCCAGCCTCATTGAAAGATCCTGTTTTGGGGCTGGAGAGATGGCCTAAGGGGGGACTGCTCTTGCAGATGACCCGGGTTCGATCCCCTGCACCCACATGGTGGCTGAGAACCATCTGTAACTCCAATTCCAGAACTCCAGTTCCAGGGGAATCCGAAGCCCTCTTCTGATCTCCGCTGCATTGCACGACACGGATGTACAAACCTATATGCAGACAGTACGTTCATACACATAAATAAATAAAATTTTTTTTAATTTAAAAAATTAAAAAAAGAAAGATCCTGTTTCAAAAATTAAATTGGAGAGTGAATGTAGTTATTCAGTGTCAGCCTCCAGCCTCCAGATGCAAAAGCACATAGGTGTACATGTACCGACCATACCTGCGTGTGCGCACACACACACACACACACACACACACACACACACACAATCGATGACCCAGTACAAGGATCCCTCCTGCTGCCCTTCTATAATCATGTTTATCTATCCCCCCAGAATCTGTCCCAGGCCCCTAAATGATGAGTGAGCTGAGCTGCTCTGATTCCTCTCTTCATTGCAAAGTTATCTATAGTAGCCCCTTATCAACCTTTTAATATGTCGGGACACAGGGTCACACCCTGCTTCATTGCTAGTACTGATGATTCCTGTCTCCTTCATGTCTGTCCATCTTGCAAAGGTTTATGAACTCTTTTTGAAGTTTCTTCTAAAATATTTTTATTGAGCTTTTGTACATTTCATACAACTGTTCTTGAGCAAATTTAGATCCTCTCCCCATCCATGCCTCTCCAATCCCCTACCAGAACTCATGTATTCCACCATACATGTTAAATACTAGCAACTTAAGCATTTGTATCCAGACATGCTTCAGTGCCAGTTCAACTGCTGGATTCCAATCAGCCTATCTAGAAATCACAAGGCAAACTCGTGCAACCACTATGGAAAGCAGTGTGGAGAACTCTCAAAAAACTAACAATGAATCTACCATATACACAAAGGACTCAGCATACCATAGAGGTACCTGTACATCCATGTTTGTGGCTGCTCTCTTCACAATAGCTAAGAAATGGAAACAACCTAAATGTCCCTCAATTGATGAATGGATAATGAAATGTGGTACATTTACGTAATGGAGTTCTACTCAGCAGTGAGAAAAGATGAAATTATTAAAGTTGCAGGTAAATGGATGGAGCAAGCGTGTTATATTAAGTGAAGTAACACAAACACAGAAAAACAAGCCATATTCTATCTCATTTGTGGATTGTAACACCTATCCTTTGTATGTAAGTATATATCCTGATGTAAGAACAGGAACATGGGAATTTTTTTCTTCTCATTACTAAGGCAGTCATTTATGCTATCAATTTTCCTTTCAGTTGAATTAAGCTGCCATGCATATTATTATATTTGTGTTCAGTTCAATTAATTTTAATAAAAATTTTAAATTAATTTATTTTTAATTTTATATGTATGAGTGTTTTGCCAGCATGTATGTAAGTACACCAAATGACTGCAGTAGCTGGAGAGGGCAGAATGGGAAATCAGATCCTCAGGAACTGGAGTTGTGGAGGGTTGTTAGCCACCATATGGGTATAGGGAAACAAACCTGTGACTTTGCAAGAGCAGCCAGTGCTCTTAATTGCTGAGCTATCTCTCCAGTCCTAAGTTTTAATAGAATTCATTTTAGGACTTTTCTCTTTGACTCAGAAATAATATAGACGTATGCTATCTAATTCCTCGTGTTTATCTTATTTTTTATTTTATTTTTTATTTTTTTTTTCTTTTTGAGATGGGGGTCTCCCTTCAGTCCCAGCTGGCCTGAAGCTTACTATGTATACCAGGTTGGCCTTGAACTCACAGAGATCCACCTGCCTCTGCTTCCCTAGTGCTGGGATTAAAGGCATGTGCCACTACGCCTAGCTTTAATTCCTCATGTTTAAGGATTTTCTTATTGCTTTTCTGCTATTGATTTGTAGTTAGATGTCATTATGGTCAGAGAACATATTTATGTTATTTAAATGATTTGTTTATTACTATTTTAAAATGTACTCTTTAAAATATAATAAAATATATATTATCATTCTCTCCTGTTTCAACCTTTCAGTTCTTCCCAGACACTCTAACATGTCTTCCTCCAAACTTCTAAACAACTTCTTTTCCTCTTTTCTTTCTCCTTCTTCTTCTTCTTCTTCTTCTTCTTCTTCTTCTTCTTCTTCTTCTTCTCCTCCTCCTCCTCCTCCTCCTCCTCCTCCTCCTCCTTTTTCTCTTCCTCTCTGTCTCTCATATATATATATATGGAGTTTTGATGCATCCAATTAGTGCTGTTTTATGTGCATGGGTGTGACACCATTGCTATAGGAAACCCAATAGTGGCCATGCCCCCAAAGTAAACCTCTCCTTCCCCCAGCTGCCATCAACTCTCAACAGTGCCTCTGCTGGAAGTGGGATCTCACAAGCCTTTCTTAGGTCCAGGCTGGAATTTTGACTGGCTTGACCACATGTGTGTCTTGTGGAGAAAACACAGCTGCTGAGTTCATGAGTTTCCCTCCCAGCAGCGCTTCTAGTTGCCTTGGTGACTCTGGACAGGAACTAGGGTCTAATAGTGCAAATAGGCTTTCTTGCCTACAGTTTGCCATTTAGATCTCCCCAACCAGTCCTGCCTACACACCCTGTTATTACAGACCTTGTGGTGATGTTTGACTTGCCTCTCGTGTTGTCAGAGGACCTCTTATTTGACCCAGTGGAGGAATGCATTTCCTTGAATGGTGATAAGTCATAGGTCAATAGCATTAGTTTTTTGTTTTTGTTTGTTTTTTTTTTTTTTTTTTTTTAGAATCAAGGGCACAAGGTACCCAGCCACTGCTCTGTTCCTCCAGTCCTAGTATCTTACCTGCTTTCCTCTCACTACCTGGGATCTTCTGTGTTTGTTTTGTGTCATTTTAAGCATTGGTAGATGCTTAATGTAAAGAGGCTTGTTATTGTATTTGGACAACGAGTCCTTTCCCTTGTTCCCACAGATGACATTACACTGGACACAGGCACCCCCTGTCCTTTTGCTGGCCACCCATGGCTTCTTTTTGTGTTATATCAGCAGAGTTGAGTAATCATGATAAAGACCATCTTCTCCTTTTCCACTGAGAGGCACTGAGGTAAATAAGCATAAAATATTTATCACCTGGCCTTTATGGAAGAAGCTCACCAGTGCCTGGTATAGATTGTCCATTGACCACGAGGTCATGGTTGAGAGCTTTCAAATAACCTCATAAGCATCCACTTAGGCAAAATCTGCTGATCCAGACAAGAACCCGGTGGATATCTGAAACATTTCAAAGTGCTTCATATTAGCTGATGGACCAATGTTATGAAATGGAGCAATATTACACAACCAATGCCCACACTATACAAATGAGAAAGAAAAGGGACTTGCATTCCGATGCCGATTCCTATAATGAATCAAACTACCTAACATGTGGGTACCAAGCTAGAACTGTGTCTCTGCCCCTGTGACCCTTAGTTAGAGTTCACTGACTTTGAAGACCAAGCATAATTTTTGTTGCCTGACGTGTTTAAAGAGCTTATGACATATCTGTAGATGTAGAATAGGATCCCTTGCAATAAGTAATAAAATTACAACATGTATGGTATTTTCTCTGCATTAATACCATAATATTGCTGTACTGGAAGTGGAGAAATGAAAGAAGAAACAATATAATTTCTTTTCTGCACACATGCACTTACTAGACATTGATTCTCCACAATTTTCAATTTTTACAAATGTGAAAAATTAATCACTGAGTGACTTTGCTAAGTTACCAAACAGCTAATACTCTCATTATGTTTTAGCGAGCATTTTAATAATCATTTCACTGAACTCTCAATAACCCTGCTATGCAAGTGTTAGCTCTTCATTTTGCAGAATAGATATTTGACATTTAGTGAAATTAACTTTTATTTAAAGTTGTCCTATAAGTAGCATGGCTAGAATTTAAATCCACATCAGTCTGTCTGTTTTTATGGTATGGCTTGCATGCGGCATTGGGTGTAGATGAGCTTAGAGTCCACTTGGCTCAACTGTCAAGGAAATTTGAAGTTAGGAGGAGGGGGCAAGCCATGTTTTAAAGACTTGCATTTCTGTGGCAATTACTGCTTCTTTCCCTTTCCATGGGGTTCCAGGCTGCTTTACAATTCCACTGGAGTCTTCTACAGAATGAAACAGGAGTGCACGTTCACACAGAGGGATTAGCACCTCCCATTTGCTTCTTTGATTTGCTGCTAAAGAGGATTTGAAGAGAAGTTCATTTTGTTTGAGGCAATGAGGTTTTTCCATAATTGTCCATCTGGCCACCTGATTTCCAGTTCAGGGGATATGAATTAACCATTCATCTAGAGATTACCACCTCCATGCTCTTAACTAATCTCCAGTCCTGAGGGACTGGGGAGTGTGATGTTACATTTGCTTATGGATGGGCTTGTGTGAAGCCAGAGAGTACGTGGTTCCTCTGATATGCACAAGCAGTTTTGCTATCTGTCCTCATGTGCATGAAAATGGAAGAAGGGAAAAGTCTTCTTTAACTCAATCAAAAGAAAATGTAGGCATCCTAGAGGGTTTTTCCTCCCTCCCTCTCTTCTTCCCTCTCTTCTTTCTTTCTTTCTTTCTTTCTTTCTTTCTTTCTTTCTTTCTTTCTTTCTTTCTTTTCTTTCTTCCTTTCTTTCTTTCTTTCTTTCTTTCTTTCTTTCTTTCTTTCTTTCCTTCTTTCTTCTTTTTGTGGCTTTGGTTGTCTTGATGGTATCTTGCATAGTCCAGGTTGGCTTTGGACTCTTTACGTAGCTGACATTGGCTCTGAACATCTGATCTTACCTCCACTTCCCAAATGCTAATGTACTACCATACATAGCCTGGAGGGAAATTTCCAGCATTAAAGGTCAATAGATGTATATATAAAATCTGAATATACCCATAGAATTTATATGCATATACACTTGAGTGTATTTCTATGCCTATTATCTGCAGGAACTTCAAAGTGCATACACATTGAATATTTCTAGTTGTGTGAGAGATGTTGCTGTTAGTTATATGAAAATGTATGTATATATGTACATGGAATAATGTCACATGCTATGGTTTGTGTATGTGTTTTGTCTTGAACATATGTGAGTATGCACATGCTAATTTAATTTGTAGTGGGAAGTGAGACCCTGTGTGAGTATAGTTATGCCTGCATCAATCTATGTATAAGGGTTTTCCTTTTAATTTTCAGTGATTATTTCTTTAAGAAAGAGGACATTTCATTCTTGACCTCTCCCTTCCTGTTCAGGATGAGGAATGAGAGCTGTCTTATATGAACTAGATGGATCTGTACAATGGACATGAGTTTGATATGAAAAAGAGTTTGTGGACTCCTTAGATATTGAGAACAGAATCTATTCAAGGAGTGGGGCCAGGAATCGAGAGCCAATGGACTTGTTCTGCTTTGTGTGTCTAGAGTGGCATGGAAATTGAAGGTTCACTTCTTAGCACTGGGAAGAAAAAAAATACAGTTGCTTATTCTGGCTCCCTTTTCAAATTCATTTGACAACAGATGAACAAGCTGGTTTTTTGGAGTCTAGATTCTACACCACTGATCTTTATGCCTTATTTGCAAGTCCTGCATGGAAGGAAACTGTTCCAGAGATACAGCTAGAGAATCTTGTTAATATTCGAAAAGACTTCAGAGCCCAAGCCCCACCCTATACATGGGCTTTAATTACAGTTTCTTCATCAAAGTGGCTTTAGCCTTAGAGCAAATACCTTCTGGGATGAGACTATCCTCATTGCTGTATAACATACCTAGCCCACAAAGTTTGTTCTTCTCTAGAGATAAGTTCTGTCTCTGTGTAACATCTTTTCCATTGGATAAGCAGGTGACTTTCTCTTAGGTAAGGGTCGTGTAAAGTAAAGGAATGAACCTGCCTTGCCTTGAATTCAAATCCCACATCATCCCTTCACTAGTTATGAAATCTTGAGTTCAAATCCCACACCATCCTTTCACTAGTTATGAAATCTTACCCAAAGGCTTTTCCCAAGTTCCAGTTTCCTTACATGAAAAATTGAATATAATGCTCCATACCCACAAAGGGTCATTGAACAGATTCAACATGATGAAAACTTTGAAGCCTGATGCTACTCTTGGATAATCGTGTAATTTCAACGGAAAGTTTCTCCTCTAAATGACAGCACATCAGATGCTTGGAAGCAGAGGACATCACCCTGTCACCCTCATTCTGACTTTCCTTAGTCTAAGCTGCCATTCTTACCCATAGATTTTGCTCTTTATGGTTTTTATTTACCAACCCTTTAGGATTCTTGCTTCTATCTAGATAGGTTTTAGTTTACAGGTGCCATTTGGGACGTGTGGTGTCCAAGCCTAAGCACAGCACTGTAGTTCTGCTCTGAGTGCCAGGATGCTTACCTCCTTTATAATGAATGATAGAGCTCTGTTAGTCCTTTGCCAGTCTGGCCTAGCTCGCCACAGACAGGTCCTGCTGTTGCTATGCTGACTGACCACACAATTAAATCATTGACACATTAAAGAAGTTCATAGTCACTTCCAGTTCTTCCTCATCTATTTGAGCAGGAACCTTTTTGTGTCCTAGGTGGTGAGTACACATTTGGTCACAAGAAATAAGTCTCATTTTCCATTCCATGGTCCTATACCATCTGGGCCCTACTTACTTCTCATCTTGCATCACTGTCTCCTCACATCTTCCATTCTGGTCTCTCGTCTCTAAATCCTGCAACTCATCAAGACAATTCCCAATTCAGAAATGCAGCAGAACAAATTTCTTTAACTGGAAAAGCACTGCTGTTTCCTATGGGCCCTAGCATCTGCCTTCTTATCACAATGCACATTCTCCCTAGACCTCAAACCACAAGCCTCTAAAGTGTTCACTCCCACCTACCCAAACTTCATTGTATTCTACTTCACAGCACTTATCAGAGTTGGTAGTTATCTCTCTTGTTGATGATTACTTTCCTGAAATAAAATTATAAGCTTGGCAGAACAAGAAGGAATAAAAATCTTGTCAGTTAGGCTTATCTCTGAATCCCTAGGACTTAGCACAATCCTAGGCATAGGTCAGAGGACTAAGTACTTATTTTCAACTGGAAGAATGTATGTAAGGATGCATGCATTTACTCTCAATGCATATAATCTACTTGAATTGCTTCACTTTAATGGAACCTCTACATTAGGTGTTCTGAATCACACTTTCTCATTCCTCTTTTGATTTTGTGTCTTCTGCAGATAATCAGTGTGATATGTCTATCCAAGTTATGAAACAAAAATACTGATAAGTAAGACTCAAGGCAAGCATTTAACAAGATACTTGACCTAGTCTGCCTTCAACTCCTGTGACAAATCACTCTGACCAATACTTACTTGGGAAGGGAAGGGTTCATTTGCCTTACATCTCCCAGGTCATAGTTCATCACTAAGGGAGTCTAAGGCAGGAATTCAGGGCAGGAACCTGGAGGCAAGTGCTGAATCACAGGCCATGGGGGAATGCTTCTTACTGGCTTGTTCCTCTGGCCCATGCTCAACCTGCTTTCTTATATAATACAGAACAACCTGCCTAGGGGTGGCACCATTCACAGTGGGCTGGGCCCTCCCATATCATTCAACAATCAAGAAAATACCCTACAGATAGAGCCCCAGGCCAGTACAATGGAGGAAATTCCCCAATCAAGGCTTCTTCTATCCAGGTGTGTCAAGCTGACACTAAAGCTATCCAGCACAATATTAAAAAATTCCTTTCATCCCTGTGGGATATGCTTCAGGCCTTGAGAAAGACTGTGGTAAGGTGAAGAAAATGGGTTAGTGCAAATTCAGTTCCATTAAATGGAAAAGAAACCACTGTATCTTTCTTTATTGTACATTAGTAAGTTTTGATGGGTGTAGGCTCAAAAACTGCCAGTGAACAATGACAGCAGCAATAGTAATAAAATATTAATAATGAAAATTATTTTCCCATCTATCAAGCAGGGATCCTATTAGATTGGAGGGTAAAATTCTGGCAGTTTCATATGGCTGAACCCAATAATTACACGTGCCTTCCAGGCATTGTAAAGATAAAGTGAGACTATACAAAGCATGTGCTACTCATCAAGCCTGGCTCATGTTGCATGCACACTTAGGTGCTCATGGCTGATTATTGCAAGGGCTTCTGCGGTTGTGGTGATGACTCCATGCCCACTATGGGCCAGATGCTCTGTTAGGCATTTCACATGGCTCGTTTCACTCCATCTTTATGAAGATAGACCATCTCCTTCCTAGTATTTCTGTTTCCTTCCATTTGTACGGGGAAAATGAGTGTAGCAGTCTGAGCTTCTATCCTTCCATCCCCACTTTTGGCCTTGAAGAAGGTGAGTATTCTTGATGAGTGGATTGTGAAGGAAGAGGTACACACAAGGAATTCAGTCTTTCTCTTTCTATCCTTTGTAAAGGAGATGGTTTCTAGATGTGCTGGATTCCCCATGAGTCCCCGAGCTTTGTTCTCAGAATAGTACCTCATTTCCTACCTACTTCTGACCAACATCATTCTGAGTTCTCTCTCTCTCTCTCTCTCTCTCTCTCTCTCTCTCTCTCTCTCTCGCCAGCTCCATTTCTTCATGCCATTCTCTTCTGCTCCAACGTACATATTATGTAACACTTATTTATGTGCGTTTTATTCTCTGTTAGACTTCTTCATCAGTATTTTATCTTTTTTCTTCTTCTAAACATTATTCTCTGTCCCTAGAGAATGGGAAATAATGGGAGCTTATGAATACTTGATGAATAAACATGGCTCTCATCATTTATAATTTAGCTCAATTTAAGTGCAGAAGCAAACAATGACAAAGTAAATATTGTAAACTCAGAGGGTGACAACCTTGCCTGCTCAGTGAGTGGCTTCCTGCTTTGAATGGCCCTCTACACTGAACAGACAGGCAGCTCTGTGACATTTCTGAGCTCTGCCCAGGGAAACAGCTGCCAGATGTCACAGGCTCAGGCTCCTGACACTCTCAGGAAGTAGCATTTGGAGATTCAAATAAATGGCATATGCACACAACTTTACCCAAGAATGCATGTATTACAGTCTATACATTATAATGTGTGCTAATAACATAATTGCTGACATTTGTAGATGTGTGTATACCACCCCCAACTTCACTGACAAATAGTAAACAGCTCTTAAGTGCAATTAAACTTCTGGCATTTCAGGGTTTATATATTCAAAAGCATATCATTTTAAATGTATTATATTTATTTGTACGTGGGTGTATGTATGTATTTATGTATGTATGTGGGTGTGTGTGCCATGGTGTGCACAGGGAAATCAGAGGAGAACTTGTGGGAGTCAATTCTCTCTTTCCAACTTGTGGTAGATAGTATCTTTTTAAAAAATAGTTTTACTGCCGGGCATGGTGGCGCATGCCTTTAATCCTAGCACTTGGGAGGCCGAGGCAGGTGGATCTTTGGAGTTCAAGGCCAGCCTGGTCTACAGAGTGAGTTCCAGGACAGCTGGGGCTACAGGGAGACCCTGTCTCGAAAAGACCAAAAAAAATTATTTTTACTGTAGTTTTGTACATTTCATACAGCATTTCTCAGTCCAGTTTAGACTCATCCCCCTTTCCATGGCCCCCCCGAGTTCATGCATTCTGCCATACATGTCTTGCATCTTTTCCTCAGTCTTTTTAAAGTTTTTTATTTTATTCAGAGGTTTATTGTTTGGTGCAGAAGTTTACTGTTTCAGTCAATTCTTTGTCCCAGTCCTTTTGTTGTTGTTCCCTCCAATTTGTATTGCCCCAAGATATGCATATATATGTATATATCACATATATCAAAATTATGATGTCTGAAAATAAACTGTATGTTAATTCCAAATATTTAGGAATTCACATTTTCCCTTTTAATTTTATATTTCTCTAAAATATGCATACATACCCTCCACCCATATATCAAAATTACAAAGTCTGAAAATAAGTGGTAGGTTAATTCTAGAACCCGTGAAGGGATTTACATTATAAGAGCACATTTTCTTTTATATAAAAAGAAATATAACATTAACATTGCTCAGTTTGCCTTACAACTATGGATTTGGTGCTAATATTCCACAATTCACCACTGGTTTTCTGGGATTGCATTACTTCACGTAGCAAAACGGCTTCTAATTCCATCCATTTACCTGTAAAGTTCATGATGTCATCTTTCTTTCCTGCTGCATAAAACTCCATTGTGTAGATGTACTACATTTTCTCTATCCACTCGTTGGTTGAGGGTCACTTGGGTTGCTTCCAGCTCTTCACTATTGTGAAGAGAGCTTCAATAAAAATGGATGTACATGTATCTGCAGTAGGATGAGTCTTGTGGGTATATACCAAGGAGTGGTATGACTGGGTCAGGTGGTAGGCTCATTTGAGTCTTTTAAGGGTTCTCCACACTGCTTTCCATAGTGGTTGCATGAGTTTACATTCCCACCAGCAGTGGATGAGTGTTTCCCTTTCCCCACAACCTCTCCAGCATTTAGTATCTTTTGTCTTCTTGATCTTAACCAGTCTTATCAGAGTGAGATGATACATTTGAGTGGTTTTAATTTGCATTTCCTTAATTATTAGTGATGTCAAACACTTTTTAAGATGTTTCTCAGCCATCTTTCCTTCCTCACTGGTGAAGTCTCTATTCAGCTCTTTACTCCATTTTTTGAGTGAATCATTTGTTTTCCTAATTTTTGTTTTTTGAGTAGTTTACACATTCTGGAAGCCAATGTTCTGTCAGATGTATCAGCAGTGAAGGTTTTATCCTAGTCTGTGGGTTTTCTCTTCACTTCCTTGGTTGTTTCTTTCAGTGTACAGAAGTTTTCGAGTTTAATGTTGTCAATTGTTGATCTTATTTTCTTCACAGCTGCTGCCCAATTTAGAAAGTCCTTTCCTATGCCTATGTCGTTTAGGTTACTGGCAACATTTTCTTCTATCACCTTCAGAGTTATGGGTTTCACATTGATGTCCTTGATCCATTTGGAGTTGATTTTTGTACAGGGTGAGGAGTAGAGGTTTAATTTTATTCTTCTACAAGTAGTGATCCAGTTTTGGCAATAACATTTGAAGATGCTGTCTTTCCTCCATTGAGTCTTCTTGACCCCTTTGTCAAATATGAGATGGCTCAAATTGTGTCTGCTCAAGTTTGGATCTTCAATTTTGTCCCATTGGTCTATGGGTCTGTTTTTGTGCCAGCACCATGTTGTTTTTATGACTATAGCCCTGTTTGAAATCTGGCAAAGTGATCCCCCCAGTATTGTACTTTTCACTCAGGATTGCTTTGGCTATTCGGGGTCTTTTGTTTTTCCATATGAATTTTAGGATATTTTTTCCAGTTCTGTGAAGAAACTCATGGGGATTTTAATTGGGATTGCATTGAATATGTGTATTAATTTGACTAGAATGGACATTTTTACTATGTTAACTCTTTCAATCCATGAGCATGGAAAGTCTTTCCATCTTTTGATGTCATCTTCAATCTCTTTCTTCAGGGGTTTAAAATTTTTGTTGTCAAGATCTTTGTTGTCTTTGGTTAGGTTTGTTCCTAGGCATTTTATTGTTTTTGAGGCTATTGTGAGTAGGAAGGTCTCCTTATATTCCTTTTCCAGTTGATTTTTGTTGATGTAAAGAAGGGCTACTGATTTTTGTTGGTTAATTTTGTATCCCGCCACTGTACTGATATTCTTAATAGTTTCTAGGAGTTTTCTGGTGGAGTTTCTAGCATCCCTTAGGTAAAGTATCATATCATCTGCAAAAAGGGATAGCTTGACTATCTCTTTTCCAATTAGTACTCCTTTAATTTCCCTTTCTTGCCTTATTGTTCTAGCAAGTGTTTCAAGCACTGTGTTGAAGAGGAGTGGCAATAAGGGGCAGCCTTGCCAGGTTCCTGCCTTTAAGGAGAATTCTTCTAACTTTTCTCCGTTTAGGATGATGTTAGTTCCAATTTGTGGAAGACAGTCTTATCTTTCCATTATGTGGATGCCAGGAGTGGAACTGGCATAAACACCTTTACTTATGGAGCCATCTTGCCGATCGAAACAGATATATTTTTATGATTTACTTAAAAATCTTGACATTTATTTTTGTCCCCAAATAGCTTGAATACAAATACATTTGTTCCTCCCCAGTCAGTGCACAGCTTTCTGTAGCCAACCCACTTTTCTAGGGTTTCATAGTTTGAGAGGAAGCTCAGGAAACTTGTAACTTGTGCCAGAAGGTATAGAGCTCCAATTCAGCAGAATCCTAACCCATTTTGCTATTAAAAGATTATGTCAGAAAATTTTGGCTCTGGATAGAGTGGTGTTCCAAGGTAAGCTCTCTATGTTCCTTAATTTCCATTCAGAGAAGTCTCATTTATTTCAAACTGGAATAGAAAGAGAATTTTTCTGGTTCAGGGAATAAAATTTTATTATTCATTTTGCATCTTGCCCCTGATTTGTGGAATTCAGCTTTCTCCAAATAGCAACCACTATCTATGTCATATGTTTAGACTTTTCACACCAGCTTGTCTTGCTGAATCATTAACATTTTCCACCGAGGTAGATGTATAAGGCCATTACTGAGCAGATGTGGAGACCGAGATTCACAGGTTGACTCTGACCAGGTCACTCATCTTGAAAGTGGCAAGAAGGGTTCCTCATAAGCACAAGATTTCTGTGCCAAGCCATGAGCTCTTTCGAGGGATTCCCCCTCTCTCTCTTTCCCATACACACTCCTTTTATTTAGCAGTTTCTCATATGTTGGGTGGAAACTCCTGAGTAACAAGCTCCTCTCTGCTGAAGTGTGGAACTCGACTGCCAAGAACAAGTCTTTCGCTTTCTCAGATGCTGAGCGAGTTCCCGCCCACCAGCTCTGCTAAAGGAGTCAGAGGAGCCATTTTGCTGGCTTAACTAGATGTCATCATCATAACACACAGTTGCTAATTCGCCTCCTGAGTCCCCTAACAGCCACTTTTAGTGGAACACGGGGACTGCCTCCTTTTTATCTTTTTAATTTTTATAAAGCAAAATGCGTAAACAAAAGGAGACAACCAAACTTAGACCTGTTTTGAAATGCCTCCTAGTCTTCTCTGGCTTGTTCTTATCCCTGTCAGTTCCTGGCTCAGGCAGTCCTGCTGTCTTACTAGAGAGAGCCAATTACAATAATGACTCGATGAAGACCCAAAGGCAGTGTTGGAATCAGGCCCCACAAGGTTGGGACTATGATGTGCTTCCTCTGGGCCTTACCATGGAGATTGTCACAACATCACTTACACCTGACTTGGTGGTTTTCTAATGCTATCGCATCACAGTTCCATGTTGTTCCAGACAAGCGCCTATCCCTTATTCTAGCTGCTCTCGTTCTATCACCCCAATTCTACTTCTTACTCTTTTTCTGAGTTTGAACTTTGCTCTTTTCATGGCAGCTGTTTGAAAAGGCCCCCAAATCCCTATTCGTCCCTGAACTTTGCAGCCCTTTCCATTGAGAGCAGAGTCTGCGTCTCTTCCCACTGATTCTGGGCTGTCTTTTGAGAGCTTTATATTTCTTATTTTTTGGTCTTTTGGAGACAGGGTCTCCCTCTAGCCCCAGCTGGCCTAGAACTCCTATGTAGATCAGGCTGGCCTTGAACTCATAGTGATCGAATTGCTCTTGCCCCCTGAATGCTTGGTTTAAAGGTGTGTACTACCATGCCTGGCCGGTGACATCTTTTGATGATAGAATATGACAAGAATAACTTTATGTCAGTTCTGAGCCTTAGCTGGAGAATTCTCATCAGTTTCTGCCCATTCTTCCAGAATTCTTCTGTCAGCTATGTCAAAAACCTAGACCAGGAATATATGGTTCTACAGACTCTGACACATTAATTAAACCAGACAGTCTCCAAACAGAGCCACTAATTGATTAGCAGTTCACTAAAAAGTCAAGAATGGTCCCAGCCAAGAGTAGAAAAAAAAAAAAGCCAATCAAGCCAAGGCTAATTGTCCACCTGCAGAATTTCGAGCTAACTAAGTAAATACTGTTATCTCAGGCTATTAAGTTTGAATGTTGTTTATTATCTAGCAAAAGCTAACTTGAGGTGGCTCCCTTTCATAATTTTCCAAATTCTCTATAGCCGCTTGTCACTTACATGAGTTGGCGTGGCTTTCTCCTTGTGATGGCATGACCAAGAGTGTAGCAGTCAGAATCACTTCTCTTTGTATTCTTTCTCTTACCACATGGTCTGAATGAGAGTGGCCATCTAATCAACAAGGGCATGTGTGGCAAACCAGTGTGAACAGGGTCCTTCCTGAAACTTTCCCATTAGAAAGAGAAAGCAGAATAAGCCAAGCTTCTTTCCAAACTAGAAAGGAGGCTGTGACAATGTCAGTTTGGAACTACCAGAACCCATCTTCTTAACAAATGAAGACCTTGATCTCAGAGAGCAATACTGGAGGACAGAGAGAGGTGGAGTAGGAAGTCTGTGACTGAGTCCTGGTGTCAGACAAGCCTGACTTTCCTTGGAGCTGGTGTGGGAACCAATACTATCCTCTGTTTCCCTAGGTTAATTTGAGTTGGGCCTATGTGACTTGCAAGCTGAGTTCCCAGTAAACACTTGCTCCATGGTAAATGGTCTTCCCAAAGCTTGAGACCTGCAGAAAGGTCTGGCCTGTTGAATTGCTTCTGGATTCAGGCTAGCCTAATTTGAGTGAAACTGGCATCTGGCAACTTTTGCCATCATAGAAATCTCCTTACATGCTTCTTTTCTTTTTATTTGTTCAAAGCTTATTATCTGTGGTGGCTCTACCCTTGAGAAGTTCCCAGATGAGTAGAGCAAGAAGTAATGAGCCACTGGCCAGTTCTGGCAAGTTTGCACTGGTAGGTACTTGCCACGAGGTGCAAAACAACACAGGAAAGGTCATTGAAGCAGGGAATGTGCCATATAAGGAGGTCTCCTGGTAGAGATGTTATGTGTGCCAGTAGGACTGCTAAGAAGCCTGATGAGGGCAGAAGTTAAGGTTTATGACTCTCTCCTGAAGATAGAATATTCTGTGGAGAGATTTTAGTGACCCCAGGGGATAGAGAATAAAAGGGGAGCCATAGAGTTTTCAGGGGCTAGGGTGTCAACGGACCCTTGGATCATGCTAACGTGTTTGTCCTGAGAGTTGTGGGTCAATGTAGAGAGGTTTCAGTCTTGGATCATATGTAATAAGTTGATCAGATGTGTGTTTTAGGAAGACAGGTTTATCATCTATGCAAAGAATATATTAGGCTGGGTGTGGTGGCACACACCTTTAGTCCCAGCACTTGGGAAGAAGAGGCAGGCAGATCTCTGTGACTTCAAGGCTAGCCTGGCCTACATAGAGAGTTCCAGGACAGCTGGGGCTACAGGGAAACCCTGTTTCAAAAAGACCAAGAAAAAAGAATATATTATATCAAGGAGAGTCAGGGAAGAGAGATGGGTTAGAATTCTAGGTGATGGGTAAGGAAGATATAAATACCGGCACTAGCACTGGGTTTTGGAGATGGAGAAGAAAAGGGACAGTAAGCACGCAGGAAGCAAAAGGAATTAAACCACGCGGGACTGTAGATGGGAAGGGTATCAAGTTGCTCTTATACACATCGAATCAACCATGAACACTTGTGGTTCCACTGAAACGCAAGTGAGTAAGTCTGCTCTGAAATCAACAAAGTCCATGATTTGGACATAGATGCTGAGATCTGTCCCTTATGGTCCTGGCTGGATTTGTTAACTATGAGCCTCAATTTTTGTCTCCCTCGTCCCTAATAAAGGCCAAAAAATTAGCCTCTTGCCTTCATTCAACAAAAAACACTACAAGTTCTTTGAGAGAAGGGGAGCCAAGATGGCTGAGCAGTTCAAGGGCGTCTCCTTTACTCTAGGATCTCGGTTCTTCGTGCCCTGGTGGCTCAGCCCCTCGCCAACGTTCACAAACAGTTGCTTTGGGAGTTTCTATTGTTGTGGAGGTTGATTCAGCATTTGTAGTTGTTCTTGGTGAAAGGGTTGATGTGATACAAGTTATTCCCACTTGAATGAAATGGCCAGTTCTAATTTTAACCGCATCAAATTCAACAACGTATTAAATATCTGCCTCAATCCCATTGGTGCTTCTGAGAAGGCTGTGACTGATGTCCGGTGTTACCAGGAAGTCTGACAAGTGTTTTGTGCAAAAATGTGTTGTTCTGGGGTTGGAGAGATGGCCTAGCGGTTAAGAGCGCCGACCGCTCTTACAGAGGACCCGGGTTTGATCCCCAGCACCCACATGGCGGCTGAGAACCGTCTGAAACTCCAATTCCAGGAGAACTCCAGTTCCAGGGGAATCCAAGACCCTCTTCTGACCTCCGCGGCATTGCACGACACGGGTGCACAAACTTGCATGCAGACAGTACATTGATACACATACGGAAATAAATGAATGCCGGGTGTGGTGGCGCATGCCTTTAATCCTAGCACTTGGGAGGCAGAGGCACGCGAATCTCTGTGAGTTCGAGGCCAGCCTGGTCTACAGAGTGAGTTCCAGGACAGCCAGAGCTAAAGGGAGGACACTGTCTCAAAAGACAAAAAAAAAAAAAAAAAAAAAAAAAAAGTGTTGTTCTTTAGTAGTTGAGTTCATTGGCCCTTAAGAGAGACTGTCTGGGATTAATTCAGAATCTAGTCCTGAAACTCGGGCAAATTGTTTATTTATTCTCTGCCTCAAGGGTCTTATTCATAAAGTGAAAGTAAAAGATACTTATATTCTGTGACTATTGTGAGCAATAGATGACATAATAATGTAAACCGCATGATCCAGTTTTTCCGCTCATTAGTACCTAATAAATGACTGCATGGGCTGTGACTTCATTAGTACGACAACAGCACCATAAGCAATATCACGGACTCTATTATTCAAATAATAAAATTTAAGCTAAGAGAATAAAATGTGAATGAGTGTGAACAGGTGAATGAATGCAAATATATACCTGAGTGTGGGAGTATGTGTGGTAGAGAGGGAGATGGCCAGAATTATAACCATTTCAGTGTTAGTCTAAATATCAAGGTAAGGAGAGAAAAGAGAGGGATCAATGCTAGTTTGATTATTATCATGACAAAGAGGAAAGAAACAAGGGGCCAAAAGCGGTAACAAGTGCCAGAGAAAGGAAAGAAGGAACTCACGGAGACCCTGCGGGGGGGGGGGGGAAGAAAACAAACAAACAATGAATTTTGTGATAACTCATCTGTAGAAATTAAGAGTGAATTTAAAATTAGAACTTCACAAATGGTATTTGAAAAGGGGAAATGTACTGATGACTTTGTTACCACAAAGGAGAGAAAAACAAATTAAATTCTTCCTGACTCCATTTTGCCATTAAAATTTTTTTTTTCCTGGGTTCTCTTGAGTCAGTCTCTCTAACAGTTACCTTGGATTCCAGGAACAGCAGGCCTTGTGGTGAATACCTTTTAACAACAGACCAAACTACCCTAACCTTACCATTGATACTAAAATCCATTTCCAAATGATTGATCCTGAGATCATGACCAGCCAGACCTCAGCTAGACCAAGACAGTTGGACTTCCATCCAACGAACCTCCCTAGCCTTGCTTTGTCCCTTCCTCCCATACAACCTCAAGATTACTGTAAACACTGTGAAGCCAGTTCAGCTCTTAAACTACTGGACCTCTGCTCCTCCCAGCGTGAGCAAACTGAGCACGAAGGTCATTTCCTGTCTCCATATTGCTTGTCTCTGGCCTTCTGGAAGGCTAGATGAGTCTAACCTGCTGCAACTCTCTGGAGCCACAGCTTCTACCAAGAGTCAGGCACCAGAAAGAGAATTAATTAAGAGAGAAGAGAATGGGAGACGGGGAAGTAATTTTTGGTGAATAACAGGCACTCATCAAAGATGGAGCATGACTCAACTGGTGGAGAGAACACACCCGGGTGTTCCAGCACCATGGGAGTGAGAGGCGGTGCTCCCAACATACATCGTTAGGAGTTCTATGAGAGACAAGCTGATAAGGGAAAAGCCAAAGTATCATAAACAAGTTCATTCAATTTCAAATTTTTATCTAGTTAAACCCTAGATACTTCTTAGCATCTTAGAAGGCAAGAGAGAAATATGAGAAGGAAATCACATTTTGGGAAAGAGAAAGGATAGAGGCAAGTCTTTCCATCCATCCATCCATCCATCCATCCATTTCTCATTCACTTTCCATGACATGCCAAATATTAGAATATGGGTTTGGAAGTTTTTGGCCTCAAGAAACATTCATCCTAATTGGAAGGCAGTTATATAATTTAAAATTTAACTAAAACACATAATTCTACAATATAGTTATATATCACAGCTTCATATATAGGTACTTTCCAATGGAGCTTAAAGAAACTTACTGGAGCTTTCAGCCTCTCTTCTCATAATGTCTTGTTAGCTGACTTTGTGAAAATTACTCCCAATACATACTGAAATATCACAGGGAAATCTTTTCTCACTCAGACTCATCTTTCACATCTGTAAATAGAAGAGTTTGAACTACATGACCTGGCAGGTCTCTTTCAGTCAATTCACTCTGAGAATTTCTCTGTAAGAAACCCAGGCAGTTGCAAGACCTGATTCCATTTTCCTCATCCGTCTCTTACTCTACAGAGTATTCACCGATAGCATCACAAATGGGAGAATTTCAAGGGAACAGGATATGAACAAATCTCTGAAAGTGGTTAATGTTGTAGCACTGATACAACCTGTCATAGACCACAGGAAGAGGCTGCCTGGCAGTCCTTTGTGATTTGTTAGTGTAAAGGCTACCATGTGAACCCGAGCTTCCTTCCCCTCTGCTGACTGCTTCGTTTGTTGTCCAGGAGCTTCTGATTTGGTTGTGGCTTCACTTGTTCATATTTTCTTTTGTTGTCTGTGCTTTTAGAAACATATCCAAGAAATCATTGCTGAGAACAGTGTCATGAAACGGCCCCCTGGGCTTTCTTCTAGGAGTTTTATAGGTTCAGATATTGTGTTTATAACTTTAATCTATGTTGACTAGACTTTATGTGCACTATGAGATAAGGGTCTAGCATGGTTTTTGTATAGTTTTGTTTTTGTGTATATCCAGTTTTCCCTGTGCTGTTTGTTGAAGAAACAATGTATTTCCATTGTGCATTCTCTTTCCTGTGCTTGTCAAATCTTAGTTGACTGTATGAATGTGGAATTGGTTCTGGGTTCCTTATTTTCTTGCATTGATTTATATGTCTGTCTTAATGCTAATGCCACATTATATTTTCAATATATTTTGAGATAATTGATTATAATGTTCCCTTTAATATTACTTCTCAAAATTGCTTTGACTACTCAAAAGTCTTTGGTGGTTCTACATGAAATTTAGAGTTGTTTCTATATCTATAAAATTGTCAATATGTTTTTGATAGGGATTATAATGAATGTATAGATCACACAATTAGAGGATATACTTGAACACAATATATCCAACAAAGGGTTAATGTCCAACATGTATTAGGAACTCCTGCAACTCAATAGGGAGAAATTCAAGTAATTCTATTAAAAATGAGAAATGGCTTCAACAAACCTCTTACCTAAGAGGATATGCAGTCAACAGATATATGAAAAGATGATGCACATCATTAATTATAAGGGAAATTAAAAAAAAACATTGTGAGCTATCTCACACCTCTCAGGATAGCTATTATATTAAAAGAAATAAATGATGTGTTGGTGAGGGTATGGAGAAATTAGAATATTCATACAATGTTGGAGGGAAATATAAAATATAAAATATAAAAATGTCTGGGCTTATCTCAAATAATTAAAAGTGTAACTGTCATATAATTCAGCAATACCACTTCTGGGTATATATCCAAAATAACTCAAACTAGAAAAGGAGAAATCTCTATCTCATATTCATTGTAGGATTATTGACTATAAGAAAGATATTGAAATACTTTTAATGTCAGTGCTCATGTGGATAAAGATGTGTTCTATGAATCTCATCAATTAGTGCTTGGCCTTAAAACAAAGATATCCTTCCATTTTCAATAATATGGATGAATGTGGAAGACACAGTAGACAAAATAAACCAGTCACGGACTACACGATTATATGATTTGACTTGTCTAAGTTATCTAAATAGTCAAAGTCAAGGCAAAGAGCAGAATGGTGGTTGTCAGGGATCGGGATCAAGAGGAAGAGAAAATGAGAAGTTGCCAATAATAGGAATGAGTTTTAGTTGCACAAGATAAGTTCTAGAAATCTTATGTGCGATATTGTGCCTCCATTTAATGGCAGCATAGAGTGCACTTAGCAATGCAATACTGTCATGGTGATTGCACACACACACACACACACACACACAAGCATGCACATAAATCTGGTAAGATTTTCAAGAGATCAGACTTTCTGGGTTTACCATCAGCTCTGTCACCTACTAGCAATATGAGATTTTTTTTTTTTTTTTTGGTCTTTTTGAGACAGCGTCTCCCTGGAGCCCCAGCTGTCCTGGAATTTGCTCTGTAGACCAGGCTGGCCTTGAACTCACAAAGATCGCCTGCCTCTGCCTCCCAAGTGCTAGGATTAAAGGCGTGCGCCACCACGCCTGGTGCAAAATGAGATTTGAAAGTTAGTTCTGCTCTGTGTGTCTCAGCTTCCCAACCTGTAAAATGGGAGCAATAACAGTGCTTGTCACCGGTTAAATGAAATAATCCCATAACTGTTTAGCACAGAGCACAGTCAGGACTACAGCCTTTCTGCGGAAGAGGGGGTGTGGTAGAATGTAAAGCCTGCGATTGGGGTGAATGGTGAAACTACAGCGATGTAGTCTGAACACTCATTTGATCAACTTGATTGAACAAACAACCTGTCACCCCCCCCCACTGGATGGTGGGACTGTGGAGGTTTGGGCACAACAGTCTGTAGATTGGTTTTGCACGAAGGATGCTTATACTCATGGATTATCACTTATAGCTAAAAAATGAAAAAAAAAAAAAAACCTGAAAGATGCAGGACAGGTATGGCAGAATACATGATCTGGGATGGGGTGGGAGTGGGGGGGAAGGGAAAGGGAAATATGCCTGATCTGAATTGGAAAATGATGTATGAAATGCATAAACCATCAATAAAAATTAAATTAAAAAAAAAAAGAAAGTTAGTTCTGCTCTGTGTGTCTCAGCTTCCCAATCTGTAAAATGGGAGCAATAACAGTGCTTGTCACCGGTTAAATGAAATAATCCCATAACTGTTTAGCACAGAGCACAGTCAGGACTACAGCCTTTCTTCCTGGTTGGCTCACATTTGATCCCAGGCAGTCTTCTACGCTGCTGTCTCTCGACTTCTTTTTCTATTAAAGACTTTCAATGGCTTCTCACGGCTTTTCGGATAAGGTTTATGATGATGTTAATGGTGATGTAGACACTTCTATAGTCTCCTTCAATCCCTGTCTTTGGATATGCCAGCTCCCTTTGAGCACCTCAGCTCTACCCACCTCAAATTTCCTAAGCCAGCTGCTTTCCCTTCCTGGAATACTCCTCAGTTGTTGCGTCCCACTCTTCAGATGCTTATGAACAGATCATTCTTGCAGGAAAGCTCTCCATTGATTTCCGAGGCTTGTCACGCAGAAATATCACAAACAGGGTAGTTTTACTCAACAGAAAATTCTTGTCTCACAGTTCTGGAGGCTGGAAGTCCAAAACCAAGAACTCAGTGACATTGGTTTCCCCTGGAGGCTCAGAAAGAAAATTGAATCCATTTCTCTGTCCAGACTTTGTCTCTAGGTGGCAGCCTTTGGGCGTGCTCTCCTTCATGGGATGACATTTTGTTCTCTGAGCCTCTGGGGTTGAAGTTTTTCCTCTTGTCTCTCATGAAGATACCATTTATTACATGTAGAGCATACCACAGATCCAGGAGGTCCTTGATTTAATCACATCTGCAAAGATCCATTTCTAAATAAGATACGGCCAGAAGTTGTAGTCTTTGGAGTTGCACATGTCCTTCTTTTTTTCAGATTTTATTTTATATTTTATTTTTTAATTAATTTATTTATATATTTTTTTATCAAATCTAGACCCGTGTTCCCCCCATCCCCCCACCCCACCAGAGCTCATGCATTCTGCCAAACGTGCTTTTCATCTCTTTCTCAGTCTTTCTCAATAGTCTCCATGTGGAAGTTGACTGTTTTGAACAGAAGTTCACTGTTGCAGTCAGTTCTTTGATGCAGTCCTTTCTGTTGTTGTTGTTGTTGTTGTTTCCAATATGCATCACTCCCAACTGCTTTGGACAAAAGCTCAAGGGGCCGTGCACAAGAAATACTGAAAACTAGGTAATTGGTACTAGCATCCACAGATGAGGGATACCATTCGTCCTTTGTTTTCCTGGGACTGTGTTACTTCACTCAGCATGATGTCCTCTAGCTCCAGCCATTTTCCTGCAAAGCTCATGATGTCATCTTTCTTTACTGCTGCATAGAACTCCATTGTGTAGATGTACCACATTTTCTCTATCCACTCATCAGTTGAGGGGCATTTGGGTTGGCTCCAGCTCCTTGCTCTTGTGAAGAGAGCTGAAATAAACATGGCCGTGCATGTATCTCTGTGGTGGGGTGAGTCTTGAGGGCACATGCCCAGGAGTGGTATGGCTGGGTCAGTTGGCAAGTTCATTCCAAGTCTTCCAAGGATTCTCCACACTGATTCCATAGTGGCTGTGTGAGTTTACATTCCCACCAGCAGTGGATGAGTGTTCCCCTTTCCCCACAACCTCTCCAGCACTTGGTATCATTTGTTTTCTTGATCCTAGCCAGTCTTATTGGAGTAAGATGATATCTTAAAGTGGTGTTGATTTGCATTTCCTTAATGATTAGTGATGTTGAACACTTTTTAAGGTGTTTCTCAGCCATCTCTAATTCCTCACTTGTGAAGTCTCTGTTCAGCCCTTTGCTCCATCTATTGAGTGGGTCATTTGTTTTCTTTCTTCTTTGTTTTTTGAGTAGTTTATATATTCTGGAAATCAATGCTTTGTCAGATGTTTCTGCAGTGAAGGTTTCCTCCCACTCTGTGGGATTTCTCTTCACTTCCTTGATTGTTTCTTTTGATGTACAGAAGCTTTTGAGTTTAATGAGGTCCCATTTGTCAATTGTCGACCTTAATTCTTGCGCAGCTGCTGTCTGATTTAGGAAGTCTTTTCTTATGCCTATGTCTTGTAGACTGACTGCTGCCAACTTTTTCTTCTATTGTCTTCAGATTTTGGGGTTTCACGTTGAGGTCTTTGATACATCTGGAGTTGACTTTTGTACAGGGTGAGAGGTAGGGGTTTAATTTCATTCTTCTACAAGTGGTGATCGAGTTTTGCCAATGCCACTTGCTGAAGATGCTGTCTTTTCTCCATTGTGTCTTCTTGGCCCCCTTGTCAAATATGAGATGGCTGAAATTGTATGTGCTCAGATTTGGATCTTCAGTTTTGTTCCATACATGTCCTTCTTTTGAGAATCTCAACAACATATGTTGATCATATTCCAGCCCCTTCCTCCATCTCCTCTCAGATCTTCCCCAACTTCCTTACCCTCTCTTACTTTATGTCCTCTATTTTTTAAGGCCTATCAAGTCCAGTTTATGTTCCCAAATACTCTTATAAGTGAATTCATCCTATGGAGCCTGGTGAGCCTATGTGAATGGGAAACTTCCAAAGAATAAGAGTCTGTGGAGCGCTCAGCCCTAAATGGAACACCCACACTACACCCCTCCCCCAAAGCTCGGGAAATGTTGCAGAAGAGCGAGCAGAAAGAGCCAGAGTTGATGAATGACTACAGTGAAACAGTGCTTTCAGGACACAACAGGGTGGACAGGAGAGGCTAAGCAGAAAAACTTCTTGAAGCCAAGTCAGCCAAAATATAGAGGGGGATACGGGTGAGATGTTCCCCTCCTAGTTGAAGAGCTATTGCCGTTTATAGATCCTGGGAGAGGTAGAGTTGGTTTTCTGGCACATATCTTTTGAGAGACTCCGTCTATGCAGTCCCCCTGCCCACCTGGTCTTCCAATGCTGTATCTGTTGAACCTTCTCCATATATGCTCCTACGGACTCACAAGGTTAACTTCATTACATTCATGAAAGTCCTTTCTTTAAATTTATTTATGTGACCATGAGGCAACAACCACTCTTACTGACACCAACTTTCATGGAACAAAATAGAGAGCCAGAAATAATTCCAAATCATACAAACAAGTAAGTTTCAGTGAGTGCCAAGAATGCACAATGTGGGGCTCTTGGTCTTCAGCAAGAAGCAGCAGACCCTCATCTTATGCAAGGCATAAAGTCAACTCAAAATGGATTCATATATATATATATATATATATGATTCATATATATATATATAATATAATTATATATATATAGAGATGCTGGAAGCTGGCCCTCAGCAGTTAAGAGCATACTACTGCTCCTTGCAGAGGACCCAGGTTTGATCCCCAGCACCCACATGGCGGCTAAGAACCTCTTTAACTCCAGTTCCAGGGGAATCAGATGCCCTTTTCTGACCTCCACACAGTTGTGTGACACACGGTGCACCAATCCTACATGCAGACAGTACATACATACATATAAAAAACATATATATATATATATATAAGTATAGTATTATATATATATATATACTGGAGCTCTAAAACTTACAGAAGAAAGAACACTGGGAAAAGTCTCATGACACTGACCTTCAATTCTTGGCATATTACCAAAAAAACACAGGCAACAAAGCAACACAGAGAAGTCAGAGCACATCCATCTTCTGTGAGGACAAGAGCCACCTCTGCTACATCACCTTCAGACCCACAGAGCCAAACCAAGCACAAAGCATGCAAACAGAAGCCTAACTGAAATAGATATTAGTGCACATGATTGAAAAATGTTCAGTGAAGAATATCACCTCCCAATATAATTAATGTTAAAGGAAAAATTACAGCCAGCTGTGGTGGACATGCTTTTAATTCCAGCACTCATGAGGCAGAACCGAGCAGATTTCTGTGAGATCAAGGCCAGTCTGGGCCACATAGGAGTTCCAGGCCAGTTGGGACTACAAAGAGACCCTGTCTCAAACAAACAAAAGGGAAAGAAAGGAAAGAAAAAAGAAAACTATAACTGAGAGAGAGAGAGGGACACACACAGAGAGAGGCAGCAAGCTAGAAACTTTGAGTGAGAGAGAAAGGGAAATATACATACAACAAATGTTAACAATTGTTATAGCAGATAGCAGATAGCAGAATTAAAGGTCATTTTAATATCATTTTAATACCCTTCTTTGTACCTTCTGCCTTTTCTATATTTTGTACAATGCATTTGTTTGACATACTATCCAACTTATTTTCTACTACAAATATATGGTGCTGATAACATTTAGAAACTCTCAGGAGAATGACATTAGAAATATCACCGCATAGCCTTTGCAGTACATAATATACACACACATAGAACAAATTGTATTTAGTTTTTTCCCTAAAGTATGAGGGTAGTGATTCTCAACAGGCACTTCCATGATTGATTTTTTAATAAGTAACTGCTTTCCTTAATAGAGCATAGTTTGCCAGAATTAAGTCAGTCACAATCTGTTTATATATGTGTTATGTGTTATATGTGTGCGTTTGGTGCATGCATGGTGAATTTGTGAGTATGTGAGCCCTCATACACACATGCAGGGACCAAAAAAGGACCCTAAGTGTCTTTGTCTGTTGCTCACTTCCTTATTACTTTGATGGGGGGGGGTGTCTTTCACTGGACCGGAAACTCACCATTTTGAGGAAGCTGACTGCCTGGAGAACTTTCAGAACCTGCTTGCCTTCCTCCCCAATGCTGGGGTCATATGCAGGTACAGCCACATCCAGACCTTACATGGTGCTGGTTTGAACTCAGATTCTTATTTTTGCAGAGCAAACATCCACTGAGTCCCCTAGTTATAACTTTTTCTTCATGATACATTATCACCACTACTGTCAATGTGTGGTCCACTGTCTTTCTCCTTATACTAGTGTGCCTACTCATGGACCACGACTGGAAACCAACACTAACTTTCATCTGTTTCATCCATTCAAGCTCCACCTCCACTCCCCACACACAACATCTAAAGTTCAAATCCTCTGGATGCTTTTCTGTTTCAACACTTGGGTATGCAAAGCTTCACTGAGCATTTGAACCCGAATTGCATTGTTGAGAGAGAACAGGATCAGGTGCAGAGGGGTCTTACAGATACCTTCATAACGAGACGACTGCCTCTCAATGGGCCCTAACAATCGCTGCAAGCTAGTGAAGGAGTGGAAAGAGCGAAACGTTCCATTGGCGCTGGCGCTGGTTTACCTGACTCCGCCCTTCATTAACGGAGGCCTTGGTTGAAAATTAAACCAGGAAACTCTTGGGTCCAGGGTGTCTTGAGAAAAATCACCAATTGGTTAGAGCAGAGGTTCCCAAATTTGGTTGTATATGAATCACTTGGAGCATAAAACTCATTTAAAGTGCCAGTTCCTGAGCCCCACTGTTGACTGATGGAGCCCTTTTCCCTTTGTTACATCTTAACATACTGGAGGGTCTGGCAGGCACTGGGTCAGAACAGGGCAGCAGGAGCCCAGAAAGCAGAGGATGAAACCATGCTGTTTTTGTAGAAAATTCTTTCTAAAACTTTCATTTCTTATTTTTTTTATGTGTATGAGTGTATTGTCTGAATGTGTGTAAATGCACCCATGTTATACAATGCCTTCAGAGGCCAGAAGAGGGCGTTGTAGTCCCCTGGAATTGGAGTTACAGATGGTTGTTAGCTGCCATGTGAGTGCTGAAGATTGAACCCCGGGTCCTCTGCAAGAGCTTCCAGTGCTCTTAACCACTGAGCCATCTCTCCAGCCCCCTAGAAAAACTGCGTGCTGCATCCATGAGGCCTCCTTTTCCCCTCTTTGGCAACGTAGGTCACCATTTCCCCAGAAACTGGCCTGCAAAGGGCTTTCTGACCTCTGGGAAAAGAAGTCTGGAGGACCTCAGAAGGACGGCGCACCCAGGATTACCTCAGTGAAGACGCCAGGGAGCGGAGGGGAGAGCAGTTAGTTGGCACGGTCTGCGGTGGAGAGGCAGGCTGGACGAGCTCTGGGTGCATGGAAAGCTACAGCTCTCCCAACGAAGGAGACTTTCACCAGACTTTACGGAAATGATTGAAATAAATGAACTCCAGAAAAACCTGAAGGAACAAGCTCGGGCTGACATACACATGGAAATGGGCTTCCCTGTCACTGATTAACCTTAAGCCAAATGGCCTTGTTTTATTCTCATTTAAATTCTTTATTTATTTTTATTTTATTTGTATGAATGGTTTGCCTGCATGTACATAAGTACACCCAATCTTGCAATACCACTGGAGGCCAAAAACGGGCATCAGAGCCCCTGGAACTGAAGTTACCAACAATTGTTATCCACAATGTAGGTGGTGGGAACTGAACCTGGGTCCTCTGGAAATGAAACTAGTGTTCTAAACACTGAGTTATCTCTCTAGTCACCTTATTTGAATTTTTGTTTGTTTGTTTTTATGTGGCTTACACAAGATAAGTAATATAAAGACAATCATTGTTAACTAGTGAAATAAAAGTCAGAGACAAGAGGATTGGATCTTCTTAACCGTTTTCTTATACTCTATGGCCTTAGGAGACATCCCCAGAGTTGATAAATTAAGGTACATAAAATGTAACAATCCTACTTTTTCATACTCAAAAAGCAACTAGGCAGCTGATTTCATCTCTGTTGTAAGAGGCATATGCTGTCAAGTTTTGGAGCCAAACAGCATCTTGATTTTGATATTTATCTATTATTTATTTTCTGGGCCATTTTTGAACCATGATGAGCCTTACTTTTGTCTTTGGAATGCAGCCGTCATCACAAATTTGGCTTGCAATATGTGCAGGGGTGAGAACTTGGTAGAGAGACACACAGGATACCGTTTTCATGAATCAGCTTGTTCAAGGCAATTTGGTGGAGGAAGCCCAACTAGTGCACAAGCCACAGAGTAAAGTTGGGGAGGCATAGTGTCCATCTCAGAGACAGTTTTATAACCCAGGAGTCAAAATCTGCATCTAGACCATAGAAGACACTTGCTAACAGACAGTGGAAGAAGTGTCTATTGTTATTAGAATGATTGGAGAACTTGGGGTTCAAGCAATCCTCATTTATATCTGGGATGGCCAAGCAAGATCCCACACTGTGAGGGAACTTTCATACAGAGTATCTCATGGATTTGGAACGTTGTGAGCTCCTAGAAATAGGAAACACTTTGGAACTTTGAGGATTTCAGTTTCCTGACCATAGAGGAGAAGCCGTAACAGTGTCCAGTAGAAAGAAGCTTGGCACATGCCCTCAGAGCCAGGGAAAAGGTTAACACCACGCAGCTCTGTAAGGAGTCACCATCCTGGCTAGGGGACTTTACTGGGAATACAAAGCAGAATAGTGTGTTGAATCTCCTGAAATACAAAGAAACCATTCATGCATAGACACAAGACAATGTTAAAGGAGTCTGATTCTTACCAATTTGGCATTAAGGGTCAGAAAAAACTGTATCACAGAAGTGATCTCAACTATGCCTTACCCCTGGTTCATTCTGAGAATCATGAGGACACTCAAATCGATGGAAATAGCCTTTAACCCAAAGCAAAGATTCCCTGTCTAAGCACCATGGGAATATGGAAGTGTATTATCTTGAGGAGAGAGGTTCTGTCCCTTTAATCAGAGGAAGTTGAGCAGCAAACCTGGCTTCTACCCACTCGGTAGTTCATCTCCCCAGTTCTAAAAATTAAAAATGTCTACACTTATTTCCAAATGTCTCTTGACAGAAAGGCAAAATTTTCTCTACTGGAAACCATGGACTCAGAGGTATTTATATGAATTTAAGGCATAGCATAATTAAATACCCAGTCCAATGCTTGGCTCGTGACGTGAGCTCAGCAAATGTCTAGTTTCCTTCCCTTCCCTGCCACTGGTTGCTCTGTTCTAGTTAGTGAGAAGCTTCACACCTCCCAGTGAATTTCTAGATTACGGACGGTTCTAAGAGTCTGGGACTTCTTTGTTCTGTGGCCATAAGTGATCCTTTTGTTAACCTGAACATCCCTAGCAGCAAAAAGGGGGACTTAGACTTGATGATTTGGGGTGGTTGTGTGTGTGTGTGTCTGTGTGTAAATGCACTCATATACATGTATATGTGGAGGCCAGAGTCAAGGTTGAATACCTTCCTTAATCACTTTTGACTTTAATTTTGAGACAGGATTTCTCACTAAACCAAGGTATACTGATTCAGCTGAACCCATGGGCCAGTATCCCCAAGGATCCTCTTGTCTCTGCCTCCCCAGGGATGCACATAGGCACACCCAGAATTTTTATGTGGATACTAGAAATCAAACACAATTCCTCATGCTTATACTGTGAGCACTTTACAGACTGAATCATCTCCCCAGACCACAGATTCAATCATTTTTATTATATTTTATTGAAGTGTTATGCATTTCATAAAACATTTTTTGATCCAATTTAGACCCATCCTCCCTTCCATGACTCCCACCCCACTCGAGTTCATGCATTCTGCCATACATGTCTTACATCTTTTTCTCAGTATTTTTTTTTGAGGTTCTTAGCCCCGCCTTTAATGGCTGTGCTATCCCCACAGCACTTTCTCAGTGTTTTTAAAGTTTTTCTATGCAGACGTTTACTGATTTGGGTAGAAGTTTACTGTTTCAGTCAGTTCTTTGACCCAGTCCTTTTGTTATTATTGTTCCCTCCAATTTGTATTTCTCCAAAATATGCATATATATATCACATATACCAAAATTGTGGCATCTGAAAATAAACTACAAGTTAATTCCAAAACATATTTAGGAATTCACTTTTTCCCTTTATTTTTATATTATTCTAAAATATGCATACATACCCTCCGCCCAAAATTACAAAGTCTGAAAATGAGTGGTAGGATAATTCTAGAGCCCTTTAAGGGATTAATATTTTAACATTACAGTTGTTTTCAGATAAAAAGAAATACAACATTAACATTGCTCGGTTTGCCTTACAACTAGGAATTTGGTGCTAGCATCCACAAATGAGGGATACCATTCATCATTTGTTTTTCTGGGACTGTGTTACTTCACTTTGCATAATGGCTTCTAGTTCCATCCATTTCCCTGCAAATTTCATGATGTCATCTTTCTTTGCTGCTGCATAGAACTCCATTGTGTAGATGTACCACATTTTCTTTATCTACTCATCAGTTGAAGGACACTTGGGTTGCTTCCAGCTCTTTGCTATTGTGAAGAGAGCTGCAATAAACATGGTTTTGCATGTTTGTCTGGGACAGGTTGAACATTTAAAAAAATTTTATTTTATGTTTATTTTTGTTTTTAATTTTATTCTTTTTTATTTTTGAGCTTTTGTACATTTCATACAATAGTTCTTAATTTAGACCCCTTCCCCATGCATGTACCCATATATCCGCCCAGCTCCCACCAGACCTCATGTACTCTGCCATACATGTTAAATCCTGTTCTGTCAAGCATTTGTTCCCAGATGTCCTTTGGTGCAAGTTCATCTGCTGGAGTCCACTTAGCCTACCTAGAGAGCATAAGTAAGTCTACTCTCCCTTACCCAGTAGTAATTAGTCTCTAGAAGCTGCCAGGCTAGGGTTGGTTCACTGCCCATTTTTCTTGCTCCACTCTGGGTCCTGGTCTAATTGAATTGGCATAGATCTTGTGTTCAATGTCACCATTGCCACAAGGTCACATGAGCAAGCTTCCATTGCCCTGAAAGCCTCTATTTCCTATGTTCGTGGACCATCCCTGACTCTTAAGATCTTTCTTCCACCTCTTTCACAATGTTCCCTGAGTAATGGGTGGGTGAGGTTTACTATAGGAGTCCTATCCAGGGACACACATTCTTCAGTCTTTTACTCTGTACAACTTCAACACCTGTGGCTTTCTGTGTGCATCACACTCTGTTGTATAGGGAAGCTTCTCTGGTGAGAGTTGAGACATGCACTAGCTTTCTCCCTGCCCCCTCTGCTATGCTCCACAAGCCTTACGTGTAGAGGCTCCACAGCAGATATGTCATGTAAAACTGAGCATCTGTCAGACATACATATTCTGTGTGTGACCAGTTTTGGAACTCTTCAGTAGCCTCCAGACAACTATAGCATACACCATTCATCAAAGAAGGTTCTTTTTCCAAAAGATTTGATAATTTTTAAGAGTCATTGCAGACAAGACATTTTACTGTTCTAGCAGTACTTGGGCTAGGGTAGGAGAAGGAAGGCTGTCAAGAGGACCTCACAAGGAAAAATTAATCAAAGGAGAGAGCTTTGGCTGAGAGGATGTGCTAATCAGTGCCAAATATTAGAAGGCTAGATGTAAGGGGAGAGAGCTCTTTTAGTCCTTAGCTCAGTGATTAGTTAAGAGTGGAACTGAGCCATGAGTTAAAATCAAAGAGGGGTGGAGATACTTGAAGTCCTGAGGGTTTTAGCTACTTATATATACAGGCAGATGCCAACAGCTAGTGGGTGGAAGGCTGGCTTTGAAAATGGCCTCAGGATTCTTGACCCCTGCTTGGTATGTGTTTTCTGCAGTTGCTCAGCCAGTGCAGGCAGACTCAGAAGAGAATTTGAAGGTACAACTGGGTTTCCAAATTAGCTGGCTTTAATAAATTATCTAGATGAGTTTTCCAGGACTGGATGCCATACATTTGAAGTATGGATGGAATTTATTGGAAGGAAGATGGAGGAGGTCATAGTGCATGGGATGTAGGTGACTTCAAGTTGCGTAGAGTGGCTGCTGGCTACTAGCCATAAGGAAATGGAGATTATCATTCCTACAACTGCAAGAGTAAGATTCTAAGCTGCAAAGAAGCCTAGAAGAAGAAGATTTCCCAGAGCTACCAGATGAGAACTACGCTTGATTGGTTCATGATTTCTGCCCTTAAGACTGTTAGCAGAGAATCTTGTTACACCATGTGTGAACTCCTTAATTACAGATATGTGAGGTAATAAATGGTAGGTATGGAAGAATAGAATAGAAAGCTGATACATCCATCCTCTGTTCTGGCCTCTCGAACTATCCCACCTTTATCAACTTGCTGTGCAAAAGAACCACTGGGCATTGCATGCATCATAGTAGAGTGTAGTTCACCATGGTGTATCAGCACATGTACAGTGAGTAGGTGCATAAATGGAGGTATAATGTGAAAGCGAGGAGGTATGTATGTTGTTATGTGTCTGTAGCAGAGTGTTGGTGGCAGAGAGTCATTAATGAGCTTAAGCAGCAGAAGCAAGTGTAGACACATTTCTGTATATATAGTAGGGAGAAGAGGGATGATTTCAGCTACAGGGATTGTGGTGAGAAGGAAATTAGTGGCAGGAAGTGAATACTGGTGCATCCTGTCCAATGGTTCTCTTTCACTCTTGCATCATCCTTTTTAAATTTTTTCTTTGCATTTATTAATTTCTAATTCTATCTTATTTAAAAATTCTTATTCATTGACTCCCTCCCCCTGACTTGTCTATCTTCAGTTTTACAAAGAGTAAACTAATGTAGGGGTGACTGACTGTGCTGTCTGTGCTTAAGACTAAGCTAACTGGGAATTTACTGTTATAGTGCAAATGAGGTTGATGAGTCAGTAAATGGTGCATGCCTTTAATTCCAGCACTCAGGAGGCAAAGGCAGGCAGGCAGATCTTTGTCTACAAAGGCCAGCCTGGTCTACATAGCAAGCTCCAGGCCAGCTGGGACTAAAGGGAGAACCTGTCTCAAAAAAAAATGTGCCTCTAAACTGGGATACCTGCAAGAAGAGAGGCTATAAGGCCCTACTGCCGAAGACCTGACGTTAACATGGAAAAGATGTATTGAGACCACACATGCAAATGTACAGATGGCCTCTGGAATACCAGAGAGTGTTACCAAAGGCCACTAAACCAATAAAGCAAATACGGGTCTCCCTGAGTCAAGCAAGACTCCACCGTCAGCACCAGCTACACCTCACCTGCCTGGAAATACTGTGCAGCAGAGGCAGCCATATCCCAAACCTAATTGGCTATTGGCTTTCTCCTTGGAGGAATAAACCATGGCTGATGCCACAAGCTTACATCCTCTACAGGTTAGGAGATGTTATAAGCCACAGTAAGACCCTGTCATATTTAACAGGAAAAAATGTAATTCATGGATTAACATATCATCCAAACATATGTGTCTATACCAAAGTAACCTACCATAACTATTAGTGCTGTTTAAACACCTATATATCTAATTGCTTGTGCTTCATTAGTAGGATTGAAAGGTTATTCCTGGACAAACTGTCAGCCCATGAAAGGAAACAGCCAGAATTGACCAGAGTCCAAGACAACAGCTCCAGAGAGAGTGGACTGTTTTGCTTCTCATCCACCTGTGCCCCTTTTCTAAGCCTAGGGAACAATCTGCGGAAGAGGGGGCGTGGTAGAATGTAAGGGCTGTGATTGGGGTGAATGGTGAAACTACAGCAATGTAGTCTGGACACTCATTTGATCAACTTGATTGAACATACAACCTCTCACCCCCCACTGGATGGTAGGGCTGTGGGGGTTTGGGCACAACGGCCTGCAAATTGGTTTCATATGAAGGATGCTTGTACTCATGGATCATCACTTATAGCTAAACAATGAAAAAAAAAAACTGAGAGAAAGATGCAGGACAGTTATGGCAAAATGCATGATCTGGGATGGGGTGGGGGTAGGGGGGAAGGGAAAGGGAAATATGCCTGAACTGAATTGGGAAATGATGTATGAAATGCACAAAGCATCAATAAATAAATAAATAAATAAATAAATAAATAAATAAATAAATCCACCTTCACACACAAAAAAGTGAGTGAAGTTGAGTAGACTTATTAACCTTTATTTTTTAATTTTGTTGAATTGTTGAGATTTTCATACGATGTAAGTTGATGGTATTTAGATCTACACACACACACACACACACACACACCAGCATGCACATCAATGTCAACTCTCCTACGTTCCAGAGACCTGAAGCCATATTGTTTTCCTAATGAGGGATCTCGACAGCAGTGTCTCAGGAGCCAAAATAATCCAATAAGATCCAGGTGAGATTAAGGGAGAATATAATTTTTGTCTTCTTAAGTATCTCCTCAAATGAGAAGCAGGTCTTCTTGGGTGCCTTTAAGATGAGTCCATAAAGCATGGGAGCCTGAAGTCTAATTCCAGGAGCCTTCATTTGTCCGTGGCAACAACATGCTGTATCTGGGGAGAAGGAAGTTCTTGCAATCTATAGCTTTAACCCCCAGGTACTCATGATGCGTTAAGATGTGGTCAATTATACTCTGAAGGCTTAGCTGTTTCTTCAACTTCAGGTCTTCGTTTCTCCAGGAAGGGAGGCTCATTTTCTCACTAATTACTTTGTCTTCAATATATATTTTTATTGAATATTTGTGCTCTTCAGACTATACATGTTGATCATATTAGAACCCTCCCCTATCTGTACCGCCCCCATAGCGCACACACAGGATTCTGACTTGTTCATATGAACTTACAGCAATGGTAACACAACACTAATTATTTCTATCTTTACTACTCTTTCAAGTTTAACTGTTAAAAGATCATAATGTCTGCTTGTTCTCTTCACTAGCTCCAGAATCTGAACAGCTTCTGGCATCTTCCTCTTTGTTTGAATGACCTGAGAACCCTGTTTTACCGTGAACCCTATCTGTTTTCACATCTTAGAGAAAATACGGTGGATACAATAGGCCATTATGCTCAGCATTCATCTTTCTTCTTTTTTTTCCCATTGTTCTAAGATAGCTGGAGGGCAGTTAATTAGTTACAAAGGATTATTGCCTGTCAAAGTGTTAGGAGTGCTGAGATAGGCTACCTGCTAAAGTAGAAAGGCAGTCTTTTCTGGCAATGTTTAATTAGATGGTTTCACCAATAATTTACTAAGTCTGGACACTGTTCAAGACACTTTGCCTAGCCTCTTGCTTTCAACCGATTGTATAAACGCTATTCTGGAATTTGAATGTGGGGAGATGGTGGTATAAACAATAATTAAGAAGAAATAAAAACCAAAAGTATTCCAGTTTTAAGGAAAGGAATCTTGAAAGAGGAGGACCCAAAGGTCAAAATTGCACAATCACTACCATCATCATCATCTTCATAATTAACAACCAGAACCAAGCAAAGATTACAGGTAGGAATTATTTGTCTCTCTCTTCTGATCTGAAATCTCAATTAAAGGACAAAGGTCAGAAAACACAGACTCTATAGGGTCACTCTTCAGTCTCTATGGTCATTGAACTTTATCCTAGTCATACCCAAACTCTTCTGGTGGCCAATCAGGGTTCACCAGGCCCCAATTCACTATCTCTGGTTTGATTTCATCAAGTAGGTGTTTAACACAGTGTGTAGGACTCTGGGACATAGGGATGTATTAATTGGAAATAGAAAATAGCCCATCTCTGACCTCAGAGTGTTCGAAGTCCAGGAAGGAAGATACATTGTTTCAAAGATAATAGTGTTGGATAAACCGTAGTCTCAAAGCAGTGGAGAAGAGAGGGTGTAAGAATCAAATTTGAAGATGCCGCAGTTTGACCTGGGCTCTGCAAATTTTGTAACCTTGAGCTTACTTGTTATTAGATGTCTGCTTCCTCTTCCAGGAGGTAGCCAAAATTTGCCTAACCTTCAGGAACAGGATTTAACCACTGATTTCTAGGGAGTCCCAGTCCCTTCTTTCTCCCCGTGAAATCCTGAAACTGTTCCAGGCCATAGTGCTCAATGTTATCTTTTTGAAGATTGTTTTAATTTACAAGAGATTCCTCTTCTCCTTGGAACCCTAATCTGGTAAAGATAGGGTGTCCCAAGCCCCAATATTATGATGCTTATAAGCCATGACTAGAAACGGACCATACACCTGACACTATGAGGATCTGGAATTTACCAAATAGATGCCTTTTAGAAAGTCATATAAATGCCCCCATGTTTACTCATCTGTAAAATAGGAATGAAAAAGACTCGTTGGCTTTGAAAGCACTTCAAAAATACTGAATAAGTCTATACTTATAAGACCACTGGAACAGTATCTAAGAAATGGTCAACACTAGAATTCACCTGCTACTACCTGATGTAACACTCAGTCCTCTGTACTGATCAAGAGCAAAGAGCAGAGATGCACACATCCCAAGGTCACACAGCCAGTGAGAGGTAGACCGGCACTACAGCTTAAGTGCTTAGTAGAGCTTTCTCACAGCACCACATCCATCGTGGTCTTCCAATCCAATCCTTGATCTACAGCTCCATCTGTGTTTGGCAAGTGACTGATGGACCACGGAAGCCTTCAGGGGACCTGAATGGATGTGGAAAGAGAACAGTCAAACTGGTTTAAGTCCCAGTGGTCTGAATTCTCCACCCATGTAACTGCTAATCCATCTTTCAGAGAAGACATTGCCTATGGGCTGGCAGGAAGGCAGACTTCGGGTAATTTAAAATTAATGCTCTTGGATTGAGTTTAAAAGGCCCATCTTCCTCTCTCTTCATCTTATATTACAACCCGGAGGTCACTCGGCTTTTGCCAGCTTAAGAAGCAGCTCCATTTAACAGCCAGTGGATTTTTAATTGCAGAGAGATTGCATTCCGGCTGCCTGGCTTCAGGCCCTCACTTAGTATCAGCTACCTGAGATCCCATGTGCCAGGCATCCAGCCAGCCTTGTCCTAACATCCCACACAGGAGAGCTGGCCAGCAGTTCCCCCCTGCCCCTTACACCGGTCCCTTTCTTACACTCATGTTTTGCTCTTGGCTCACTTAAACAGATTGGCAACTTGGGAGGCAGAAGCAGGCCTTTGATCTTTGCCATCTTCTACTATAAACATGCTGTGTGATTGTAGGCTGTAGTCTCTTTATGGCAGTTAAGTCCTATTATGAACACATTCAATGCACTAGGCCCATCTAAATTCACTTAGTAACACAGCAGAAAAGAGTTATCTGTAGCATTCTAGGAAGTCGTCCACAGCCACACAGCTAGTGAGTGGAGAAGCCTGAACCCTAACGTATGTGGCTTAACAAGAACCACTGGGGCATCAGTCCAGACTCTCGACATCACCTCAGCAAGTCCCTCCCTTCTACCAAGTTCTTGTGTAGCAATTTCCTCAGATTTGAGGTATTCCAGTGAAGAGGGGTTTATTAAGGAAACTACCAGACTCAGGAAGTAAATAAATCATGAGTCTCAGGAGGTTCCTGAAACTTACAAACTTAACCAGGCTCCTCTCAATAAGCAACTGCAGTTTTCAGTGGAGACTGTGTGGCCAGCCAAGCGCCCTGGAAGTCATGTATGGAGTTCCAGAGATTCAGGCATCATGAGCTGCCATTATTGCTGCGGTGGGCTTTTCCCTGATGCAGCTGTGCTGAGTCACCCATGCTGCTGTAAATACTCCTGTGAGTAACCACAGAGAACTTACTGGTCTCCAAGTTGTACTTAGGAAGAATTGTTACTCTGCTCTGTCGTTGGTTCCCTGTCTGGAGGGAATAAATGTTTATTTGTATTTCTCTAGGAAAAGTCACACAATATAAGGATCAACATTTTTTTTTTCATTTTTTTTCCCATGATTGCCTGGAGCTCTCTATGTAACCTGGCTGGCCTCAGTGTCACAGAGACCCTGAGGCCTCTGCTTCCCTTTATATGCAAAAGTACTGACATGATATTCTGCAATGTAATGATTCCCAGATGTGCCTGCACATCTGGGTGGCCCTCGAAAGCCTGGCACAAACACAAACTTAAAACTTAAACTCAGGCTCAGAGAATCTCCATTCTCTATAGATAAGACAGGAGAATCTAGTGGAGCAGGTCAAGTCTGACATGCAAAGCAGTACACAAACTGCTACTTATTTGCTAGTTCTTGCATTTGGAGGTGGTGTTTGCATAGCCAAGTACAGCAGTCCAACACCAAATTTCGTTGCATGTCTTAATATAACAAAAGTATACTTCCAACTCATGCAATATCTGTAGTCAGTCTCAATTCCCTTCCAGAGTGCCTTTCTTCCATGGGATGGTGACTTACCCCAGGATGATCCATCTGGCACATCTCCATAGTGGCATATGCTCTGCGATGCTCCCTGCCTGGGTAAGGCTTGGTTATGGAGTACCTGCAGTTGGAAGTGAAACACATCTCTTCTTCTTAGGCTTCACTACGCGAAGTAAACCATACTGGCCAGTCCTAGCATAAAGGTAGCAGCAAGGGGCAATCGTTCCTGGGTGTTGTAAGGTTGGCATAAACTGTGAACTGGTAAACATTAGAAATGTCTGGTACAGTGACCTCATAAAGCTGAGTGGAGAAATCTTTTCTCTTCACCTGGTTGCACAACTGAGGTATAAGAAGGAAAGCCAAAGCCCAGGAGTGCTTCTTGGAAGTGATAATAACCACAAATCCATCTGTGTGTTCTTTTATTCATTCCAAAAATATTCTGTAAGCCCTTACTACAAATTTGGTAATAGAATAGGAAATGTAGAAAAAAGAAAAATCAGACAGACTACAGAAATGAAATCATTCATTCAAATGGAGAAGGCAGGCAGATCTGAGTCACAAATTGGAGCACCCTAAATGTCAGTTGGAGACAAGAGCACAAAGGTTATTTGTTTTCATGATGTTTCAAGTTTTTTTTAGTTATTTTTACATTCTAGTTCCGAATTCTTTTTCAGATACATAGCTGATAACAGTTTTGTCCATTCTATAGGCTGCTTCTCCACTAGAATGATTATATCCTTTTCTGTACAGAAGTTTTTAGTTTCATTGTTTCTCATTTATCAATTTTTTATCTTAATTAATGCCTGTGTTCCTGGGGTCCAGCATCACTTTGTGATAAAACTCTGGAAAATATAGGGATAGAGGGGACATAGCTTAACACAATACAGGCAATAGCAAGTAAGTCTCCAGCCAACATCATGCTGAATGGAGAAAACTCAAAGTATTGTCATTAAGATCACAAGTACGGTAACGATGTCCACTCTCTATATGTCTGCTCAATATAATACTTTAAGTCTTATCTAGAGTAGTAAGACAGACAGAAAGTGGGTACAAACAGGAATGGAGAAGTTAGTACATCCTTATTTGCAGATGATATGATTCTATGCATGAAAGATACTAAAGATGCCACCAGAAAACAGAAGTTGATAAACACTTCGAGTGAAATAGCAGGATACAAAATTATTACCCCCAAATCATAGCCTTCCCATGTCCCATGTCACAAAAGCTGAGAAAGAACTCACAGAAACAATCCTATTCCTAGTAGCCTCCAAAACATCATGGAGTAAAGCTAACCACTGATATGAAAGGCCTTTACAATGAAGACTACAAGACACAAAGAAAAGACATTGAAGAAGATTCTGGAAGTTCATGGGTTTGTTAGATTAATATTATGAAAATGACCAGCCTATCAAAAGCAATCTATGGATTCAATCCAATATCTGTCAAAATTCCAATGCAATTTGTTTTGGAAATTGAAAAAGATATCTCAAATTTTATACCGAAACACAAAAGACCCAGGATAGTGAAAATAATCCTGAAAAATCTAAAGCCCACTGAAGTACCACCATTCCATATTTCAAGTTATACCACAAAGCTATGGTAATAGAAACAGCATGGTGCAGGCATAAACACAGACATACTGATCAATGGAATAGAATTGCACACCAGTTATATAAACCCATGCTCCTAGAGTCATCTAATTTTTCTTTATTATTGAGTTTTTATGCATTTTATATAATATATCATGATCAAATTTAGACTCCCTTCCTCATCCCCCACCTCCCACAGCCCACCACCAATATGGTTCTGTGGGACACTATGCAAGCTGCTATGGGAGAAAATCAATCAGTGGATCAATGGTCCAGCCTAACTGTTAGGCTGTAACGCCTAATAACCCAACGACTGACAGAGCAAACTATCTCTATTCGTGCAGTACTGGCATTTTTGTCTAAGGAGTAATTAACAGCTCTCTAATTGTATTTAAAGCCCTCTCAATGGGAGGGAACTTGTGGATGGAGCTGTAAATATAGCCAAATAAATGCAAATGGCTGGAGAGGTCATAAATCCCAGAGAAAATCCCATCTCTGTCATATCTCTAGACAAATGAAATTTCTTACCATATGCTAAATATAGGTCCTTATAATTATGGACAAGTGTACTGTATGTCACTCATCAAAGAAGCTTCTTTTGTAACAGGAGACTACTGTTATAGAGTTCTACAACTGATTATAGAGAATATATGTCTGAGAGATTCCAAGCTACATCTACAGTGGAACTTCAACATCTAAGGCTCATGGAACATAGCGGAACAAGGTGTCAACAAATGTTGCTTATCAAACTGGATAGCTACATGAAGAAATATTAAACTAGGTACTAATCTCTCACTCTGCAGAAAACTCAGCTCCAGATGCATCAGTGTTCTCAACATAAGACCTGATTTCCTGAATCTGATACGGGAGAAAGTAGGGACTACGCCTGAATTTACAGGTGCAGGAAGAGAATCTGATCTTTATTAAATAAGGAGTTTGCCTTACACTAATCCTTGTACCATCTTTCTGGCCAAGTTCTATATATAACTGTAAAACATACCCAAAAGCTGTGTTGTAATTGAAGGCTGGGTAGACTCAGCCCCAACGAAACCTCTGAGGTTTATTTAAGTCTCCTTAACTGTACACCCCTGTCCTGCTCATCTGGGGACAAGGTGATCTGATTTGTTTTTGGCTTATAGTAAGTCATGGTCAAAGGAAGAGCTTTATCATGAGCACTGAACTGACCTCCTTCTGTCCTTCATCCCTCCCTGGTGACTTGGCATTTGCAATTCCCACGTCTAAAATAATTTTTCCTCTGTTTATTGAACAGTTGAACCCCTCTGTCCTATCTCAGTTAGAGGTCACTTTCTGCACAAACTTCCCTGGGTCAACAAATCCCATATAACTTCAGTTATATGATGCTGTTTATTTGTATAATAGCTTCCAATGCATCCTGGGGTGGACCGTGTTCGTTTTTATTTGTATTTTTGTTTTATAGTAGTCCCTAGTCACCTAACCTGCTCCTTGAGGTCAAATACCTATCTTGTTAGCCTCAGTATATATTTTTGTAATTCAAAACAGTGCTAAAATCTTAATCAGTACTACTGAATGAATCCACTTATTAAATAATTACTATTTTCAGGGCTGGAGAGATGGCTCAACAGTTAAGAGCACTGACTACTCTTGCAGAGGACCCAGGTTCAGTTCCCAGCACCCACATTACAGCTAACCACTGTCTGAAACTCCAGTTCCAAGGGATATGATGCTGTCTTCTGACCTCCAGGGGCATTGCATGACACAAGTGCACTTACATACATGTAAGAAATATACTTATACACATAAAACAAAATAAAAATAGTAAAATATTTTTTAAAAAGAATTACTATCTATATATGACATTGGTTCATGAACACAATAAGGTATCTTTTGTTCCAAAAAGAAAATATGTCACACATACTCTCAATATGTGGGCTGAGCAGGACCTGATGATGTAAGGCCACTGTACTGCAGCTTAATTCTTCATCCAATTGATTTTTAAGCCTTTTCTGTGAGGGTCAATTCTTGCTTACTCTGATCCAGGAGGAACTCTCATGCAGTAAATCATAGCTGTTTGAGTTCCTCTAATTATCAAGGATTTCATTTTGGCAACTAAATTATCCAACCCAATTTAACATTTTAGGTCGAGCCATGAGAAGTTGCTAAAATTCGATCTTTTAATATATGGAATTGATATTTTCACATGGTTAAAATTAATAACACACTATAAAGCCAAGTACAGTTTATGCTTAAGCACATCCCATTTCTGAGCTTCATAGTTGCCCCTCAGTGGGACAAGGGGCATGGTTAGCCTCTTGTCTCTGTCTTGACGGCCTCTGACCCTCTAGCTACCTGTTGCTTCTCTCACCTCAGAGTCTATGCAAATGAGAGAGAGTCAGAGGAGGGAGGCTCACTCTTACATGGCTGGTAGTGTTGAAACCTCGTGTTGGCGGTCAAGGATGAGTGTTTTCTTGGATCACTTTTTGTGCATTTTCCTTGAGAGCTTCTAGCAAGGCAAATGCCTATTCGAAGTCCGTGTATTCTCTAGGGAACAGTCTTGCGTTTCTTTCTCAGCCCCTGGGCATCTCATAGTCCTTCCTCTGTTGTTTTTTCTGGTCATCCTCGTGTACAGAATCCTTTCCAGATGCCCCAGGCAAACTTTCTTAGATGTGGGTGACATCCAGTCTAAGCAATATAACCCTCTTCTGCACTAGCAGAGTGAAGAAGGGCTTTCATTTGTACAGTTTTAGCCACAGTGGAATCATAGCTTCTCACTCCAATCCAATGCTCCCTTTAACCCTTTGTCATCTAATTTTACCTCTCTGCTTCCTTCCATCTTGAGGGGAGCAAAGAAAGAAGGGACACTGTAGCTTTCTCCCACAGCCCTGTTCAAAGCTCTCTTTCCCCCAAGTATTTCCAATTCAGCATTCTATAACTGCAAATGAATGTCTTTGCTGCCAGACACTGACACTGCATTACCTTCAAGTCTCACATGGGGCTTTGTTTGGGGATGTGGGGTACCTATCACTTTCCCAGGTCTTTCATGCCTCTGTCAAAATTCTGGATGACAGGAAGGGTTTCCTTTGATAATCTTTCACTTATTTACAGTTGTGGACCAAAGATTGCTTTCCCAGGCATTAGATCTCAGAACTGACAGTACCAATCAGCAAGTACACTACTTCTGAGCTTCTGTGATGAGGATTTGGGAGACAGCTTGACTGTCTGTTAGAAGATTACAATTAGCCTGGCCTTTGAGAAAGATGGATTACAAGAGTGGCATGTGATCACTGAAGTGAGAGAGACCTTCAAAGTCAGTTTTCAGCTAGGGAAAAGTAACTAAAAATAGATGGACAGACCAACTACTCACAGGATGGGATCATTTAAACATGGCAACTCTTGACAGTGCTTGACAGAGTTCAAATCTCATGTCTACTTTTTGAGATGATGGTCCATGGAGTTTAGCATCCATATTCTGTGAGAAGCACTGAGAGGCATAGTAGAGATTTCTAGGGCCACTGACTTTTCCACCAGCAGTTTAGTGACTTAAATCTTAGATTCAGGGATCAAACAAACCAAGGCTTGAGTGTCAGATTCCTCCCTTACTAACTGGATGACACGTATCAAACTTTCCTCATTGGTACTACCTAAATCATAGTGTTAATATGAACATTTCACCCAGAAAGCTAATTAACTTTGCACCTTCAGTTTAGTGATAACTATTAACCATGATTGACCAAAAAGTATCATAATCAACATAGAAATGATGAACTCAGAAGCCAAGCCGCATGGGCTTGAATGTTTCTGCAGTTTATTACCTACGTCACTTTGGCCAAAACATAAATCCTGTCTAAACAGATAAAATATTTACCCATACTTTGTGACATTTCCCAAAGAGATGTAAAAAATACACCTACACACCCTGGATAGAGAAGCCCACTGGTAAAACAAAGGGAAGATTCTATCCAAGTCCAGTTCTCTGTTTATTGTTTAGTGATAGACTGTTATGTTTGCTGGGGTCATGTATAGAAATATGAGTGATGTAGAACAGTTGCTTCACTGAGAAGTTCATTACAGACCTGTGCAGGCCAGATGCCAACCTTAGATATCATCCTCAGGAATACCTTGTTTTTGAGGCAGGGTGAAATGGTAATTAGCCTAGAGCAGCTGGCTAATTACCAGGGCTCCAGCTGCTTTGTTTTGCCAGTGCTAGAATTACCTCCACACCTAGGTTTGTAATAAGGGTTCTGGAGACTGAACTCAGGTCTTCGTGCTCACATAGCACGCTCTTGCCAGCTGACCTCTCTCCTTGGCCCTGTCTTATGTTTCTTTACAATTAGTTCAAGTTACAAATTCTTCACAGAAATGTGATAGAAGCTATGTTATTGCCATGGCGACCCAACTGATGGCAGGTGATTCTACTTGCTCACCTTGATCTCTGTGGTGGTTTGAATGAGACTGTCCCCCATAGGCTTAAAGTCTTCAGACATTTTGTCCCCAGTTGATGGCCCTGTTCTGGGAGGTCTTAGAAGGTGTGGCCATGGTGGAGGAACTACATCATTAGGGGTGGGCTTAGTGAGTTCAACAAGCCTTGCCAGTCTCCAGTCTCTCTCTCTTGACTTCCTGTGCTCATTGCGAGATGTGAACCTTGGCTTTCTGCTCCAGCCCCAGCCACCATACCTCCTGCCACAATGGACTCTGATTCCTTGGAACTGTCAATCGTAAGCTCAAATAAACTCTTCCTATTTTAAGTTCCCTTGGACATGGTGATTTATCACAGCAACAGAAAAGCGACTAATACAATCTCTTATTAAGGTATCACCTTGATCTCCTCAACTTCTCTAGAAGTCTAGACTAGAAAGTCACACCTCATCTTTTTGGAACTTATATGTCTTCATAGCTAAGTAATTTGGTGCTATGTAAATACACTGTTGTCAACAAACTTTGAAGTCTCTTGTCAATATGGATTTTTTCCATTTTATTTGGTAGTGATCTATTTCTATTGCTGTGTACTGAGTATTGATACTTGCATTGATTCCAGTTTGGCCAGTGGCATCCCATTAAAGCCTTTCAACGTGACCCTGTTGTTTCCATCAGAAGATGCTCCAGGCTCATGCCTGCTTTCACACCTTTGAACTCAGCCTTTTCCATAGGAGTTCTGGTTTCATTCAGTGGAGAATGGTCTCTAGGAACTAAGCTATGAGCACACATGTGTTCACTGTTGTGAAGCATCAAGCAGTGAACAGAGTTGGTATCTAGATGCATTCATATTCATGCGTTTATGTTCACTTCTGCATTAAAAACCACAAATTCATTGTAAATGGAACCTATCATGGTGATGTTCATTCTACCCTTTTGCTACCATATTTCTTCACCCCTTCTCCATCTTTTTTCACTATTCCTAAATCATACCCATCTCCCCCCCCCCCAGTTAGCCTTTACTGTCTGCATTACAACACCCTGTATGAGCAATCACAGTATATAGAAGCGTCCTTCATTTTCTGTGCCTCAGAGAATGATGCACTGGGAAGCTCCATGCACAGGTATGCTCTTGGGGTACCTGTCTAGGGTGTGCACCCCCCTGCCCAGCTACCTGTCCTCCCTTTTTCATGTTCTGATTCTCCACTTTAAGTTGGCTCCCGGTTTATGGTACCCCTGCCTCTTTTGGCCTTGACACTGTCCACAACCTTCCTTTCATGCAGACCTACTGCTAAGTCTGTCCTGCATCTGATTCTAGATGCTGAGGTTCCACCACAATAACCTCTTGCATAGACTTTCATTATCCACTTAGGCCCTGACAGCTGTTCTTCTGTATCCCTTGGGGTGACTCTCCCCTGACATGGAAAACATCTGCAGGTAACCCAAGCCCTGGCATTTTACATAGAGGTCTCCTCAGCCTGGCACCACTCTTCTCCTGAGACAGAATCAGGCTCCTCTGCTCAGGGTACACAGGGCCTCTCAATCTGTGTTTAATCGCTGGCTTAGAACCAACTCTGCTCTCTGTCCTGCAAGGACACATGCCCATCTCTGTTCCCTCTAATAGACTCAAGACTAATTCGTTCACAAAGGAAAAAAAGCAAGGGAAGAGAAAAACACTTAAGGAGGATATCCACTTTAATAATGCTTTTCACAAAGGTGTCTATAACTAATAAAATACTCATTTTGAAAAGTTTTCAACTCCCTGCACACTTTCCTCACCCGTGGCCCATGCCTGTCTGGCTTGTGTTTGCACAGGTTTGTGTGTGCTTTATATGTGCTGGGGGTTCATATGTGCAACTACTTTGTGGTGTCCAGACACACATTTCCTTGTATTGTCCACCACCTCTGGCTCTTCCACAAAGATCCCTGAGCCCTGGGAGGAGAGGGTGCAGTACATCTAGCTGTGCCATTTAGGGCTGAGTCCTGTGCAGCCTCTTCTTCTCTGGATGGTTACCAAGTCTGGTATCTGTGCTAATCTCCATCTGCTACCAGAAGAAACTTCTTTGGGGAGAGTTGAAAGATGCACTAGTCTACATGTATAACAGTAAGTCATTAGGATTCAGGTTAATACTATGTTTATTTCACGGAATAATAGTAGTAGGCTCTCCCTTGTGCCCTGTGGGCTATCTATTCACAGGTTCTTGGCCTTGATAACAGTGTCAGGTATGGACTCCATCTTGTGAAACCCTGAGAATCTATTGGCAATACTGGTGCGGTGTAAGGTAGACTGGCCAGACTCCAGTGGATAAAGTCCCATCCAGGAGCATTTAGAAAATACAGATTAGTTTCAATAGTTCCTAAAGAAGAAAAGATAAATAAGAATAGAGGACAGGAAGTAGGGGTCAGGGAGATGTAGCAAGGTGGGTGGAGACAGGGAGGTGGTATGAATAGGATCAAAATATACCGTATGAAATTCTTGAATCAATAAAAATAATAAAATAGTCTTAAACTTTATTTTTTGTGTGTGAGATATAAGTACTTGAGTCCAGGGCCGCACACATACAAGACAAACACTCTGCCACTGAGCAGCCTCCCCAGTGTAAGCACAGACTTTAAAACCGAGTGCTCTCCACCTGGTGTGGTGGCACACGCATTTAATCCTAGCACTCAGGAGGCAGAGGCTGGCAGATCTCTGGGTTCAAAGCCAGCCTGATTGACAGTGTGAGTTCCAGGCCAGCTGGGGCTATAGGGAGACTCTGTCTCAAAAAGACAAAAAACAAAACAAAACAAAACAAAACAAACAAACAAAAAAAAAAGACTTAGTTCTTTTTGACACATATTCATCCAGGCATTGTTTTCATATCTTTTAAGACCTTTATCTGTCAAATATGGTTATAGTTCTGTCCAAATAAACTTGGCAAAACTGCTCAAAATATAGTAAAGGTGAAACCAGTCTTCAAAGTGCTAAGAGGAGAAGGATGAAATGCTTCTGTGTGCCACAAATACTGGAACCACCCTGTTTCAAAGGCTCCAGTAATGGTCTCTTAAGAAAAAGAACTCAAGGCTCCAACCCAATATTCTTCCTGATCTGATCCTTGATCATCCCCCAAGCTCAAGACAACTCTACCATCAGGGAGAGCTGAGAGTCTAGGGCGTGCTAAAGGACCAGGATCTAAATGTCTCAGTTTTTCCAGGGCTTTAAAACACAGTGCATGTCTTCACTGTCTTCCTTCTACAGGTAGAGGATGGAATGGATTCACCTCTCTGGTTATTTCCTTTTTAAATGCTCTCTATTCTCCCAAGGGAAAATCTGGTCTATGGGTGTTGAAATATCTTTGGGCAGACCAGCAAGCTTGTCTCTTGCTGTGGTAGCAGTCTTTGTTTTTTGTTTTCTTTTGTTTTTATGATTCATGACTTTTTTAAAAAGATTTTTTAAAATTTTTTAAATTTTTATTTATTCTTGTATGTGTATGAATGTACTGTCTGCATGTAGGTCTGTGCACCTGTCATGCAATGCTATAGAGGTCAGAAGAGGGTGTCAGATTCCCCTGGAACTGGAGTCAAAGACGGTTCTCAGCCGCCACGTGGGTGCTGGGGATCAAACCCCGGTCCTCTTCAAGAACAGTCGGTGCTCTTAACATCTAGGCCATCTCTCCAGCCCTGCTTCACTACTTTTTAGTGGACTTTTGTGCATTTCATATATTTCTTAATCAAATTTAGACTCTTTCTTCCTCCCATGCCCCCACCACCCCGCCAGAGCTCATGCATTCCTCCATACATGTCTTACATCTTTTTCTCAATCTTTTTTTAAAATTTTTTTATTAATTTTATTTATTTCTGTATGTGTATGAATGTACTGTTTGCATGCAAGTTTGCGCACCTGTGTCGTGCAATGCCGCGGAGGTCAGAAGAGGGTGTCGGATTCCCCTGGAACTGGAGTTCTCCTGGAATTGGAGTTTCAGACAGTTCTCGGCCGCCATGTGGGTGCTGGGGATCGGAAAATTTTTGATGCGATACTTGAGTGCACAGAGCTTAGATCAGGGATTTCCCAGGACCACCTGAAGCACAGGTAGGAGCTGGGCACTTCAGTCAGGCGGACTGTTGGATAATCCTTTCTGGCCCTTGGTTTGATTCAGTCATCTTGTGTGGCTGTGGGGGCGGAATCATCCTGCTAGCTGGAATAAAAGGTGGGCCTGTTGACACTGTGAGACTTGAGAGCACAGAGCTTAAATTGGGGATTTCCCAGGACCACCTGAAGCACAGAGTACCCAGGCACTGCTTAAATAGGCATACACTCCACCCCAACTGGAATTGCCAAGGGAGTGTCCAAGTGGATTCCTTGGAGAACCTTCAGAACAGAAGGGGAAGAGTGAGTTAGACTTCCAATAAAACTTAGACAAGTCAACACTCCATAAGCAAGGAGAAAAACAAATCAAACAAACAAACAACAAATGCATCTGAAGGAGGCAAACAAAGCAAGCCTTCAACACAGTGAAGAGGGATTTGGGATTCACATTGGAATACAGGCAAAGAGAAACCCACATGCCAGGGACACGAAGAAGGGACAACATGGGAAAGGTGCAGGATAATTCCACACCAAGCACTACCAACCCTGTGGAAGATTCCTACAGTGGGATCCCTCCGGGGATGACCCAGGAGACAGATCTTAGAGGAACAATTGCGAACATATTCAAAGAAATCAAGGAACATAAAGAACAAGTCAGAGAATTAAGGAGAGAGAATGAAAAACTCAAGAAGGACCTAGAGAGAGAGAGAATGAAAAAACTCAAGAAGGACCTAGAGAGAGAGAGAATGACAAACTCCGGAAGAAAGTAGAAACACTGAAAAGATCCTATGTTGAAAAAGAAAAGGAAACCAACCAGTGAAGCAAAGAGCTACAGGAAGAGATTGGAAAGCTCCAAAAGGAAGTAGAAATATGAAAGAAATCAGAAGATGAAATGAAAAAGGAAATCAAACACTCAGCCAATCAAGAGGAAAGGAACGGAAAAGTCCTCAGAAGTACAATGGAGGAAGCAGAACAAAGAATATCAGACCTAGAAAATAACACAGAACAACTCAAAACCTCAAGTAAATATGAAAAATTTAAAAATCCACAAAAGTGGAGCAACCAGGAATTGTGGGACACTATGAAAAGATCAAACCGCTGCATCATAGGGACAGAGGAAGGAGAAGAATCCCAAGAGAATGGTATTGATCATATCTTCAACAGAATAATAGATGGAAATTTCACCCAAACTAAAAGAAGACAAACCAATACAAATACAAGAAGCACATAGAACTCCAAACAGACAAGGTCAGAAAAGAAACTCTCTATGCCATATCATAGTTAAAATGCTAGATACCCAAAACAAAGACAAAATTCTTTTTTTTTTTTTTTTTTT
>VZQC01015004.1:9330714-9373030 GCA_009823505.1 Rhizomys pruinosus
AAATAAATATATTAATGGAATCAACCTAATTCCCCAATCAAAAGACATAGACTGGGAAAAGACGGATTAGGAAACAGAATAGGAACAGAATCCATCGATATGTGTCTGCAAGAAACACATCTTACCTTCAAGGAAGGCACCACCTTAAAGTGAAGGATGGAAAAAAATATTTCCAAGCAAATGGTACCAAAAGGAAAAGAGGTGTTGCTATTTTAATATCGGATAAAAATAGACTTTCAAAGTAAAAGAAATCAGAAGAAGAGACAAAGAAGGCCATTACATTTTTCATCAAAAGAACAATCCACCAAGAAGATTTCACAATTATGAATATATATGCCCCAAATTCTGGTTCACCAAACTTTATAAGACAATTCTCCCGGACCACAAGTCACGACTAAACCCCAGCACACTCATAGTGGGAGGATTCAATACCCACTGGTCTTGGATAGGTCAACAGGACAAAAAATAAACAGAGAGACATCTGAACTGAACTGATATGATACACCAAATGGACCTCATGACCTCTACCGAAATTCCATCCAATACCAGAGAGATACACTTTCTACTCAGCACCCCCACGGAACATTCTCCAAAATTACCACCTCCTGGACACAGAAGAAACCTCTTACAAATACAAAAAGATCTGAAATAATTTCATGCATCCTGTTCAGACCACAGTGCAAATGAAGCTCAATATCAACACCAGGACAAGCCCTCCTGACTACAAGAACACATGGAGGACTAAAACAACACCACTCTGAATAATGAATGGGTAAGCAATGAGATAAAGAAAGAAATAAAACATTCCTGGAACTGAATGACAATGACAATACACACAACAAAACTTATGGGATCCTTTAAAAGCCTCCTAAGAGGAACTTTTATGCCCTGGTGCCTACATTAAAAACAGAAAGAGACAAGTGAATGATCTAACACCAGCTAAAAGCACTTGAAGGCAACAACAGATGAACCCTAAACGCAACAGCAGGAAGAAGAAATAACAAAAATCCGAGCAGACATCAATGAAAATAAAACAAAGAAAACATACAAAAAACAATTAAAAAAAAAAAAAAAAAAAAAAAAAAAAAAAAAAAAAAAACAGACCTCTAGCCCAGTTAACAAAAAGAAAGAAGGAACAACTCCAAATCAATACAATCGTGATGAAAAGGGAAATATCACAACGACAAGGAAAAGCTCAAGAACAATCATATAGGAATATTACAAAAACCTATATTTACCAAGTTGAAAAATCTAGAAGAAATGGATTATATTGAAATCTGGGAATCACCAAAGCCTGCCAAAGAGGGACCAGCAGCTTATAACAGACCCATAAACATATGAGAAAGAAATAGAGGATGTAATAAGAAGCCTCCCAACTAAAAAAAGCCCAGGCCCATGACGGTTTCACAGCAGAATTCTATAAAACATTTCAAAAAGACCTACAACCATTATTTCTGAAACTGTTTAGAAGTTACAATCAGAGGGAATCTCCCAAATTCTTCTATGAAGCCAACATCACTCTAATACCAAAACCAGGCAAGATACAACCAAAAGAGAATTATAGACCCATCTCCCTCATGAACACAGATCCAAAATTCTAAACAGAATACTGGCAAATCGCATACAGACCCACATCAAGAAGATCATCCCTCATGACCAAGTTGGATTTCATACCAGAGTGCAGGGATGGTTCAACATACGAAAATCAATAACAATCATCAAACACATTAAACGGAATCAAAGACAAAAACCACACCATCATCTCAATGATGCTGAAAAAGCCTTTGACAAAATCCAGCATCCCTTCATGCTTAAAGTCCTAGAAGGAATTGGATTGGAGGGATCATTCCTCAATGTAATCAAAGCCATCATACAGGAAAACCCACAGCCAATATCATCCTAAATGGGGAAATGACAGAAGCTTTCCCTTTAAAGGTAGGAACTCGGCAAGGCTGCCCCCTATCACCACTCCTCTTCAATATAGTGCTTGTGAAACACTTGCTAGATCAATAAGGCAAGAAAAGGATATTAAAGAGTACTAATTGGAAAGAGGAATCAAACTAACTATCCCTTTTGATGTGATGATATGATTGTTTACTTAAGGATGCAAAAAACTCCACCAGAAAACTCCTATAGAAACGATTAAAGCTTTCAGAAAGTGGCAGATACAAAATTTAACCTAGAAAATACAATGGCTTTTTTTTACACCAAGAACAAGCAACTGGAGAAAGAAAGAATTCAAGAGACCTTCCCATCACAATAGCCTCAAAAACAATAAAATACCTAGGAACAAACCTAACCAAAGACACCAAAGACCTCTACAACAAAATTTAAACCCTTAAAAGAAGAAATTGAAGAAGACACCTCAGAAGATGGAAAAAACCTCCCATGCTCATGGGATTGGGAAAATTAACATTGTAAAAATGTCCATTTTACCAAAACTCTGTATAGATTTAAGCAATCCCAATATAATCCCCAAGAGTTTCTTCACAGGCTTGGAAACAAAGTTCTTAAATTCATTTGGAGAAAACAAAAGACCCCGAATAGCCAAATCAATCCTGAGTGAAAAGAGCTACAAGGGGTCTCTATACCAGATTTTTAAATATACTACAGGGTATAGTCAATAAAAAACATTTGTACTGCAAAAAAAAACCTGTTGACCAATGGAACAAAACCGAAGATCCAAACTGAGCACATATAATTTCAGCCATCTCATATTTGACAAGGGGGCCAAGAAAACCCAATGGAGAAGATAAAAGACGATCTTCAGCAAGTGGGTGTGGCAAAACTGGATAACTTAGTAGAAGATGAATGAAATAAAACCCCTACCTCTCGCCCTGTACAAAAGTCAACTCCAGATGGATTAAAGACCTCAACGTGAAACCCCAAACTCTGAAGGTGATAGAAGAAAAAGTTGGCAGCAGACTACAAGACATAGGCGTAGGAAAAGACTTCCTAAATCAGACAGCAGCTGCAAGAAATAAGGTGGACAATTGACAATGGGACCTATCAAACTCAAAAAGCTTCTGTACATCAAAAGAAACAATCAAGGAAGTGAAGAGAAATCCACAGAGTGGGAGGAAACCCTTCCACATGAGATACATCTGACAAAAGCATTGATTTCCAGATATATAAACATACTAAAAAACCAAAGAAAGAAAAAAGAAAAACAAACGACCCGCTCAATAGATGGAGCAAAGAACTGAACAGGACTTCACAACGAGGAATTAGAGATGTCTGAGAAACACCTCAAAACTGCTCAACATCACTAATATTAAGGAAATGCAAATTCAAAACCACTTTAAGAATCATCTCTACTCCATAAACTGGCTAGGATCAAGAAAACAAATGATACCAAGTGCTGGAGAGTTGTGTTGTGGGGAAAGGGGAAACACTCATCCACTGCTGGTGGGAATGTAAACTGTACAGCCACTATGGAAAAGCAGTGTGGAGAACCCTTGGAAGACTTGAATGAACTTGCCACCCGACCCCGCCATACCACCCTGGGCATGTACCCTCAGACTTACGCCACACAGAGATACATGACGGCCATGTTTATTTCAGCTCTCTTCACAATAGCAAAGAGCTGGAACCAACCTAAATGCCCCTCAACTGACGAATGGATAGAGAAAATGTGGTACATCCTACACATGGAGTTCTATGCAGCAGTAAAGAAAGACGACATACGAGCTTTGCCAGGAAAATGGCTGGAGCTAGAGGACATTCATGCTGAGGAAGTAACACAGTTCTCAGAAAAACAACGACGAATGGTATCCCTCATTCGTGGTGCTAGTGCCAATTACCCAGTTGTAAGTATTTCTTGTAGTGATAGGGCCCCTGAGCTTCTTGGACAAAGCAGTTGGACATAATTGGCATTTGGAAACAACAACAACAGAAAAATACAAAAGAATAAAAAAAAAAAAAACAAACAGTGAACTTCTGCTCAAAACAAGTCAACGTCCCCTTGGAAAATATTGAGAAAGGACTTAAGACATGAAAGCAATGTTGGCAGAATGACAGTCTGACGGGGGGGTGAGAGCAGGAACCGGTCATACGTTCAGGAACATTCTGTTTTGTAGTACGTTAGATTTGTTAAAAACTAAATAAATAATACAATAAAAAAAAAAAACAATTAAAACCCCTCTTCAGCCCGCGCCCCGGCACCTGCCGCTGGGCTCAAGAGATCTAAAATCTGTCTTCCCCTCTTCCTGCCGCTGGGCTCAAGAGATCTCACAAAGACAAAATTCTTAAAGCCACAAGAGAAAAACAACAAGTGACCTATAAGGGGAAACCTATCAGAATTAAAAATGACTTCTCAGTGCAAACTATGAAAGCAAGAAGAATATGGAGCAAAGCATTCCCAGTGTTAAAGGACAACCCAGGTTACTATACCCAGGTTACTATACCCAGCAAAAATGTCAATTATAGTTGAAGAAGAGAGAAAAATCTTCCATGATATAAACAAGATGAAAGAATACATGTCCAGAAAACCAACCCTTCAGAGAATACTTGAAGCAATTCAAAGGACAGAAGAAAGGAGCAACTATCCCCAGGCACCTAGAAAGAGAAATTAATAAAAGCATAACTGCAGAAATAGAAACCGAGACCAAAAATGCAAATAGATAATAAAGTGAAAGGAAGCAACAAACATCTTTCAGTTATAACTTTAAATATTAATGGAGTAAATTCTCCAATCAAAATACATAGACTGGGAGACTGGATTAGAAAACAGAACCCATCTATATGCTGTCTACAAGAAACACATCTTACCTTCAAGGATAGGCACCACCTTAAAGTGAAAGGATGGAAAAAAATATTCCAAGCAAATGGTACCAAAAAGAAAGCAGGTGTTGCTATTTTAATATCAGACAAAATAGACTTCAAGTAAAAGAAATCAGAATAGACAAAGAAGGCCATACATTTTTATCAAAGGAACAATTGACCATGAGGATTTCACAAACATGAATATATATGCACCAAACTCTGGTGCACCAAACTTTATAAAGACAATTCTCCAGGACCACAAGGCACAGAATAAACCCAGTACACTCATAGTAGGGGACTTCAATACCACTCTTGGACAGGTCAAGCGGACAAATAATAAACAGAGAGACATCTGAACTGAGTGATATGATACACCAAATGGACATCACAGACATCTACTGAATATTCCACCCCAATACCAGAGAATACACTTTCTACTCAGCACTCCATGGAACATTCTCCAAAATCAACCACATACTGGGACACAGAAGAAACCTTCACAAATACAAAAAGATTGAAATAATTTCATGCATTCTATCAGACCACAGCACAATAAAGCTCATTATCAACACCAGGATAAGCTCTACTATCTACAAGAACATATGGAGACTAAACAACACACTACTGTATTATGAATGGATCAAGGAGGAGATAAAGAAAGAAATAAAAGCATTCCTGGAACTGAATGACAATGATAATACAACACAACAAAACCTATGGCATACTTTAAAAGCAATCCTAAGAGGTAAGTTTATAGCCCTGGGTGCCTACATTAGAAAACCAGAAAGAAGCTGGGCATGGTGGAGCATGCCTTTAATCCTAGGAGTTGGGAAGCAGAGGCAGGCAGATTTTTGTGACTTCAAGGCCAGCCTGGTCTACAGAGCGAATTCCAGGACAGCTGGGGCTAGAGGGAGAGCCTGTCTGGAAAAGACAAAAAAACAAAAAAACAAAAAAAAAGAAAAAAAGAAAAGAAAAACAGAAAGAGCACAAGTGAACGATCTAACACTGCAGCTAAAAACACTTGAGAGACAAAAACAGATGAACCCTAAAGGCAACAGACAGGAAGAAATAACAAAAATCAGGGCAGAAATCAATGAAATAGAAACAAAGAAAACCATACAAAAAAAAATCAATGAATCCAAAAGTTGGCTCTTTGAGAGAATAAACAAGACAGACAGACCTCTAGCTGAGTTAACCAAAAGAAAGAAGGAACAACTCCAAATGAGTACAATCTGTGATGAAAGGGGAAATATCACAACACACAATGAAAAGATCCAGACGATCATATGGGAATACTTCAGAAACCTATACTCTATCAATTTTGAAAACCTAGAAGAAATGGATGAATATCTGAAATCCTGGGAATCACCAAAGCATCAACGATCAACAGCTTAAACAGACCCATAGTATATGAAGAAATTGAAGATGTAATAAGAAACTTCCCAACTAAAAAATCCCAGGCCCAGATGGTTTCACAGCAGAATTCTATAAAGCATTTCAAAAAGACTTACAACCATTATTACTCAAATTGTTTAGAAGGGTACAGAGGAAATTCTCACAAATTCCTTCTATGAAGCCAGCATCACTCTATTACCAAAACCAGGCAAAGATACAACCAAAAAGGAGAACTACAGGCCCATCTCCCTAATGAACACAGATTCCAAAATTCTAAACAGGATACAGGCAAATCACACACAGACCCACATCAAGAAGATCATCCATCATGACCAAGTTGGATTCATACCAGAGATGCAGGGATGGTTCAATATATGAAAATCAATAAATGTCATCAAACATATAAATGGACTGAAAGACAAAAACCAAACGATCATCTCAATCGATGCACAAAAAGCCTTTGACAAAATCCAGCATCCCTTCATGCTTAAAGTCCTAGAGGGAATTGGATTGGAGGGATTATTCCTCAATGTAATCGAAACCATATACAGGAAACCCACAGCCAATATCATCCTAAATGGGGAAACGACAGAAGCATTCCCCTTAAAGGTAGGAACTGAGCAAAGCTGCCCACTGTCACCAGTCCTCTTCAATATAGTGCTTGAAACACTTGCTAGGGCAATAAGGCAAGAAAAGGAATTAAAGGAGTACTAATTGGAAAAGAGGAAGTCAAGCTACCCCTCTATGCTGATGATATGATTGTTTCCTTAAGGGATGCTAAAAACTCCACCAGAAAACTCCTAGAAATGATTAAGAGCTTCAGTAAAGTGGCAGGATACAAAATTAACCTAGAAAAATCAGTAGCCTTTCTTTACACCACCAACAACAAGCAACTGAAGAAGGAATACAAGGAGACCTTCCCAATTATAACAGCCTCAAAAACAATAAAATACCTAGGAACAAACCTAACCAAAGACACCAAAGATCTCTACGAAAATAATTTTAAACCCCTGAAGAAGGAAATTGAAGAAGACATCAGAAGATGGAAAAACCTCCCATTCTCATGGATTGGGAAAATTAATATAGTAAAATTGTCCATTCTTCCCAAACTCTTGTATAGATTTAATGCAATCCCAATTAAAATCCCCAAGAGTTTCATCACAGGTTTGGGGAAAAAGTCCTTAATTTCATTTGGAAAAACAAAAGACCCCGAATAGCCAAAGCAACCCTGAGTGAAAAGAGCAATACGGAGGGGCTCTCTATACCAGACTTCAAATTATACTACAGGGCTATAGTCATAAGAACAGCTTGGTACTGGCACAAAAACAGACCTGTTGACCAATGGAGCAAAACTGAAGATCCAAACTTGAGCACATACAATTTCTGCCACTTCGTATTTGAGAAGGGGGCCAAGAAGACCCAGTGGAGGAAAGATAGCATCTTCAGCAAATGGTGTTGGCAAAACTGCATCACCACTTGTAGAAGAATGAAATTAAACCTCTATCTCTCGCCCTGTACAAAAGTCAACTCCAGATGGATTAAAGACCTCAACGTGAAACCCCAAACTCTGAAGGCAATAAAAGAAAAAGTTGGCAGCAGACTACAAGACATAGGAGTAGGAAAAGACTTCCTAAATCAGACAGCAGCTGCACAAGAATTAAGGTCGACAATTGACAAGTGGGACCTCATTAAACTCAAAAGCTTCTGTACATCAAAAGAAACAATCAAGGAAGTGAAGAGAAAATCCATAGATTGGGAGGAAACCCTCACCATAGATACATCTGACAAAGCATTGATTTCCAGAATATATAAACTACTCAAAAAACAAAGAAGAAAGAAAACAAATGAATCACTACAAAGATGGAGCAAATAGCTGAACAGAGACTTCACAAGTGAGGAATTAGAGATGGCTGAGAAACATCTTAAAAAGTGATCAACTTAACTAATAATTAAGTAAGTGCAAATTAAAACCACTTTAAGAAATCATCTCACTCCAATAAGACTGGCTAGGTTCAAGAAAACAAATGATACCAAGTGCTGGAGAGGTTGTGGGGAAAGGGGAACACTCATCCACTGCTGGTGGGAATGTAAACTTGTACAGCCACTATGGAAAGCAGTGTGGAGAACCCTTGGAAGTCTTGAAATGAACTTGCCACCTGACCCAGTCATACCACTCCTGGGTATGTATTCACAAGACTCATCTTACCACAGAGATACATGCACAGCCATGTTTATTGCAGCTCTCTTCACAATACCAAGGAGCTGGAACCAACCCAAGTGCCCCTCAACTGATGAGTGAATAGAAAAAATGTGGTCCATCTACACAATGGAGTTCTATGCAGCAGTAAAGAAAGATGACATCATGAACTTTGCAGGTAAATGATGGAGCTAGAAGGTATTATACTGAGTGAAGTAACACAGTACCAGAAAAACAAACGACGAATGGTATCCCTCATCTGTGGATGCTAGCACCAATTACCCAATTGTATGGCAAACTGAGCAACATCAATGTGATCTGAAAACAACTGTGCTCTTATATTCTATAATCCCTTATAAAAATAAATAAAATTTAAAAGTCAGTTTCTCACAAAATAAATTTTCAATGCATAAGTTTACTGTTTTGGGCAGAAGTTTATTATTTCAGTCAGTTCTTTGAATAAGTCTTTTTTGTTGTTGTTATTTTTGGTTTTATATTGCTCCAAAATATGCATATATACACTCCACACATAAACCCAAATTATGTCATCTGAAAATAAAGTATAGGTTAATTTCAAAAAGATGACATCATGAAATTTGCAGGTAAATGGATGGAACTAGAAGCCATTATGTTAAGTGAAGTAACACAGTCCCAGAAAAATGAACAATGTATGAGGTGCCAAATCCTTATTTATAAGGCAAACTGAGTATTTTTTTTCTTTTTTAGTAAGTATAATACCTGATGCTACTATAAAAATTATATTAAAACACATATCAACTTGCTACGTAACTTAGGAATATAAAGCAACATTTCTTTTTACCTGCATGCAACTCTACTGTTAAAATATGAATACCTGGGGCTGGAGAGATGGCCTAGCAGTTAAGAGTGCTGACTGCTCTTGCAGAGGACCTGGGTTCGATCTCTAGCACCCACATGGTGGCTGAGAACCATCTGTAACTCCAATTCCAGGAGAACTCCAGTTCCAGGGAAATCTGACACCCTCTTCTGACCTCCGCGGCATTGCATGACAGGGGTGCACAAACCTACATGCAGACAATACATTCATATAAATAAATAAATAAATAAATAAATAAATAAATAAATAAATAGTTAAAAATATGAATACCTAAACATGTTTTGAAAGCAAAGTCTTTTCAAAAAAATATTTTTATTGAGCTCCTGCACATTTCATACAACAGTTCTTAATCAACTTTGGACATCCTCCCCCTTCCCCTAAGGCTCACAGAACATAGCAGAACAGGGAGTAGCATGAATACAAGTACATCCCTCAACTGTCACCAGAGAAGCTTCTTTATAAAACAGAGCGAGAGGCAGGCAGTATGCTACAACTGGCCAAATTTTAGAAAATAGCAAACACTATTTTTTTATTGTTTTATGTGTATGAGTGTACTGTCTGCATGTAGGTTAGTGCACCTGTGTTGTACAATGCCTCGGAGGTCAGAAGAGGGTGTCGAATTCCCCTGGAACTGGAGTTAAAGATGGCTCTTAGCCGCTATGTGGGTGCTGGGAATCGAACCAGGGTCCTCTGCAAGAGCAGTCAGTGCTCTTAACTGCTTGGCCATCTCTCCAGCCCCAGCAAACAGTAATTTTTTTTTAACAAAAGAAAAAAAAAAAAAAAACCGGCATGGTAAGCTATCAGCCTGATGGATTTCAGGCTGTATTAGAGTTACCAATTATAGTCAGCATGATACCCTATGTGTGCTTGCATGTTTCTCATTCCTACAGGATGCTTATTTTAAATTGTGAGTTTCCTGGTGCATTAGTTACTTTCCTTGTTACTATGACAAAATATCTGACCAAAAATAGTTGAAGGAAAAGGTTTCCTTTGGCACACAGTTTGGAAGCACAGTCTTTGCAGTGGAGAAGTCATTAACAGCAGTATCTTGAGGCATCCGCTCACATGGAATCCACAGTAAAGAAGCAGAGAGATGGGAGGTGGTGTTTGGGTCAGATTCTCCTTTTATTCAGTCTCATAAACCAGACCATGAAATGACTTCATCCACATTCAGGGTGGATCTTCCCATCTTCCCTTGAACCCTTCTCAACACACTATAATATACTCACCCAGAAGTATGCTTCCATGGTGGTTAGCAATCCATTCAAACTGACATTCAAAATTAACTATCACATCTTATTTATTGCTGTTTTTCTAGTACTGTCTTTCTAAGCTCCATAGGAAGAGAGCTGGCTGGTGAAACCTAGGGTTTGGATACGCTTAGCTTCACTTCATTCACACAGTAAGTTCTTACGTGCTCTGCCCTTCTCAAAGATATGATGAGATAGTGGTGAACAGGTGAGAAACGGTTCTTCTTGGAAACTTAAGGTCAAATAAGGGAGATGGACTTTAAGCAAGAAAAGCACGCAAATAATTGTACATATGCCATTTGAATTAACTAGAGAGTAGGCCTCAATGTTTTGTGTATCAGATGGGAACTATCTCAAGTATAAGGTCCCAGGGAAAGGATTTGACAGGTCTGAAGCCTAAACTAGGGCAGGAGTTTAGAGAGCAGTGACTGGAAGTGGAAGCATGAAGCAAGACCACAGTGAGAGGCAGCTGCCCTGTCATGCTGGTGTTGTGAGCTAGAAAGTGTCTCAGGTTTCATCCTAAGTGCAGGCAAATCACTGCACCACCTTAAGCAGAGGAGTAGCATAATTTATTTTAAAGGTATTCTTCCTGCTTTGTAGAAAATGAGTTGAAAAGGAACGAGATTAAAGGCAATAGGCCATTAAGGAGCCATCACGATCATTGAGTGTGTGTGAAATGAGGCCTGTTTGTAGTGAGAGCGCAGCACAGGCACCCCCATTCTTCATCCTCAGCAGCTCTGGGCCTGGCTCAGGGCAGAAGGTCCACAAGGGGTCACACATGGCTTTGGGCTCATTAGATCAGGTGACTGACTTTTGGAGAAACCAGCCACAGGAAAACATGACTTCTTTCCACTCATCTAAAAATCGAACTCATTATCCATCGTAACACTCAGATTCCCCAGTTTGTCATCCTACCTGTGCTGCAAGGCAGATAAAGTTCTGTGGCCTCTGAAGATGCTCCCAGTGAGCCCCAGCTCTTGGTAATCATTCTGCAGTTCCATTGCCTCCCATGAAGTGCAAGCTGGACTTGGAATTCCTCTAATGAATAGAATAGAGGAGGAAGATTTGGCATTAATTCAGACGTCAGATCCCATCGCAATAAACTATAGCTTGCTCCCTCTGGGGGAAGGCAGGTGCCCTGTTACGTGCTGCTTTCTATGTAAGGCCACACAGAATACAACTCATCTTTAGTTGGGAGTTACAGGGGCCTGAAGCCCATCAGCAGCCATATAATGAGCTTGGGAATGGGACATTCAACAGTCAAGTCTTGATACAACTGCTTTATCCAACACCTTCATTGCAGCCTTGAGAGAGAGATTCTGAGCAAGAGGCACCTAGCTATACTATTCCCAGAGTCCATAGACATTGGGTCTGTGAAATAATAAATATTTATTTCTTTAAACTGTTGAATGTTTGAGAACTCAGACACTCTAAGTAACCAGGCCCTAAGCAGACTACTATATGTTGTACATTAACCAATTCCACCTCCTCTACCCAGAGAAAGACTAACTCAAACCACATGCCCACCTCCTCTTCCTCAGATACATAGCATAGGCTACATATCAGCTAGGCCTGCTTCTTCACATTCCAGGGGGCAGGGGGCAGGAATCACAGGGAAGAAGCCTGAGCTAGAAGCAGGTGTAGCCTTCAAAGGCGTGATCCCAGTGTAGACCTACTTCTGCCAACTTGTCTCTTCCGATAAAGGCTCAGCACAGTCTGGAAACCAAGCGTTCAAAACATGAGCATGGGACAACACTTTTAAGTTGGAAACATAATGCTCAGTGTTCTAGCTTCTGGGGAAATGAGCCAGAATCTCTGATCAGAAATTTCTACATGATATTCATAACTTTAGAACTATGTTAATTTCCTCTTTCTTCTGCAGCAAATACCAGAATTTGTCAATTCAGTATCTTACAGTTCTGGGAGTCAAAAGTCTGAAATGAATTTTAGTGGACTAGAGTCAGAAGCGAATTCCTTTCCAGAAGCTCTAGGGGAAAATTACTTTCTGACTTCCTAAGGTCGCCTGCATCTCTAGACCCACACTTCCGTTTTCTGTTGCCAAGGCCAGCAATGGGCAGTGGCATCTTTCCTCCATCACAACACTCTGGATTTCCCTCTTCTGGGCTTTCCTTCATCATGTGATTATATTGGACCCACCTGGATAATTTAAGAGCACTCGCCTGTCTCAGAGTCAGCCAACCAGTAGCCTTAATTCTTCCTGTAGTCTGAATTGCACCATACCATGGAAGGAAATCCATTAACAGCTCTTTGTTATTATTATGTAGGTGCCATTAAAAGAAGGATAGGGAAAATTATTCTGCCTACCATAAGTATCATCTTTCTCCATCTCTTGGAATCTTCTGAAATGCTCTAGTAACACCATTTGTAAAATATGTGTTTTCTTCCTCTCCCTCTTGAGAAGAGCACCTTCAACATGGCTCCTAGGATCCATTATTTTGTACATCACCCCCAGGTTTCCACAGGTATCAGTGGGCGCTGTCAAATACAATGAGATTTTCATGAAGATTGAGATCAAGGCCCAGAGACATAAATGCATGTTGGCGCATGCGTATACTTAGCCTTTCAACTGATAGCTCCTGGTAGAGAGATGACTACATAATTACCTTCTGAAGACTACACCTTGTCCTCATTTTCCTTGATAGTCTCTGTTCGTGACTGAAGCTCATCGAACCACTGAGATCAAGTATAAGATGGAAAAGGTAGAACAAAAATGTCTTGGTTAAGATGAATAATTCATGAAGTCTGAATATTAATAGTAATGATCCCATTCTCCATAGTCAGGCAAATGAAATATGCAGAGGAAGATAAACTTGGAAGCTCAGAAACTTCAGGTATTTTAGACTTAGTTCCCCTGAGGGCATAGCTATAAAAGTATAGATAGATTTGTATAGCAAATTAGAGCTTGCTAAAAGCATTTACATTTATTAACTTGCATCATGCTACCCATGAAGCTACTGAGACAGGAGAGAGCTCCCACTTTATGAATGAGGAAAGAGATGCTCCACCAATGTCACAGAGCTTGCCAGAGGCTGGGCTGGAGCTGTAAATCAGGTGACCTGATTCCAAACCTCTCTGTGGATTGAATCTGCTACATTAGATTTTATGTGATATAATTAATATGGCATGCACAAATTCATCTTAATGTTCCACTAAGAAAAAATACCTAGTAAAAGCCTTAGAATAGTTATAAGTTTTCTAACCTCTTTGTCTTGGAAACCTTCCGGATCTCTTAAATAAGATGTAATTGGGTGTGATGGTTTGGATGACAATGTCCCACATAATCTTCAATCATTTGAATACTTGTTCAGTTGGTGGCGCTATTTCAGGAGGGTGATGGAACCCTTAGGAGATGTGGTAGTACTTCAAAAAGCTTTGAACTGGGTTTTTTTTTTGGGGGGGGGAGGTCTTTGAGCACCTATGGTACTGCCCATTGCCGATTTTTCTCTCTCTGCTTCCTGTGTCTGTTTAAAGATGTGAGCTCTCAGCTTTCTGCCATAACTGCCTTCAGCCAGGCCTCACCACCATGATGGACTCCTATCCCTCTGGGATGGTAAGCCCAAAGGAGCTTTCCCTTCTGTTACTGGTCTTAGTCATGGCGTTTTATCATAGCAACAGAACAGTAACTAACGCAGAGGGAATAAAAATAACCGTCTGAGCAGAGATCACTGCAGGAAAAGATCCCTGATATCTGCAAGAATGTTTGGGGTCTAAATGTATTGCAGAACTGAGTTCTGAGTGCAGTGCTTTCTCCCAACTCTAGCTCCTGCCCTTTCAAACTAAGATTTATTTAGGGGAATTTCCCAGAATTTTCCATCATATCATAATTCTGGCTATAACATTGGTATTATTTCAGCTGTCTGATGGCTCAGTGGATCTTTCTTTGCTTTAATTCAAACAATTTTAAAAAATAGAAATGAGCAAAATTTCATATTATCAGATTGACCTTATCCCTAAAATGTGGTACTGGGATAATGTTCTTGGATATTCCAAGAACAGTTAGTGCCCTTAACTACTGAGCCATCTCTTCAATCCACGCCTATTGCTTGGAAGCACTGTTACTACAATAGTGAACAAGAGCCAGACACTCCTCTTTTACATTTTGAGCAGGGCTAGCAATGAGCAGGTAGAAAGTAAGCAAACACAAGGCAGGGTGAAAAAGGTGACGGACTCGACTCCCAAGAGTGTCAAGAAAGCTCTTTCAGAAGACCTGACATCTCATCTATGCAGAAGGAGAGGCAGCGTGCAATGAGAGATGGCTGTAAGGGAGCCATAGTGGGGAAGAAGGGTCCAGACTTGGAAATCACGAAAAAAGTCCAGTCCATATTTAACAACTTTCATTCAGAAAATTTTCAATTAAGGCTCAAATTCAGTGCCCTATGTGTTTCCAGGCCCCACACCTCCCCATCCCTGTTAAATTCTGCTTCCCACAGCTCTACAACAAGGATGTCTCCTGCCATTTAATGCTCCTAGCAAAGGACAGAATTGGGCATTTTACATCTTGCTCCAAAGTACATACTTTTCAGCAAGAAGCAGGTCAAATAAGCTCTATTAAATCCACACCCTGGCTCTGCAGAGCTCACTGGGCTCCTTTTCCCTATCCTTATTAGAGCAGATTGCACTCTAATTCCTGTTTATTTAAGTCAATAAATATCTGTTAAGCATCTATTCTCTGCTGACACTATTCTAAGAACTGTAATACAGCTATTTATCCATCTTCTCTAATTTGGGTTAGTTTCCAGAGAGCAAAGATTATGACTTCTTTCACCAATAAACCCAGTGCTTAGAATTTCCTTGATTAAAGACTCATAAATATAAGGCTAAGAGATGCCTTTCTTACTCTTCATATTTCACAACCTTTCAAAAAATTAACATGCCTCTCATTTTTATATCATTGATGTTCAGATAATTATTTTGCAGAAATTATTTCATTAAAAATTAGTATACTTAAGACTATTCAATTTAGCAATTGTACTTTCAAAAAATTACAAATAAGCAGGTGGACTTTGTCTTCTTAATTAGTTAAGTCATTTTTAAACTTGTTTTCATTGAGCATTTGTACATTCCATACAATGGTTCTTAATCAAATTTAGCTCCCCCAACCCCATGCCCCAACCCCTCATCAGAACTCATGCATTTCACCATCCATGTTAAGTCCTATCTGATCAAGCTATGGAGCCCAGATGTCTTTCTGTTTGAATTCATCCACTGGAGTCTAATCAGCACTTCTAGAAATCTTAATTAAGGCCTGCTTCATCCAGCAGTGATCAGTGTCCAGTAGTTCTCAGGCCAGGGCCGGCCCACCACCCATTTCTCTTGCTCCACTCTGAGACCTTGTCCAAGTTGCCATGAGTCTCATTGCAACAAGTTCACGTGTACAAGTTTCCAGTAGTCTGAAAGCCTCTGCCTCCCTAAGTTCATGAACCAGTCCTAGCACTTACAATCTTCCTTCCCCATCTTCTGCAATGAGCCGTGGATGGGTGAGGTTTAATGCAGGAGTCCCATCCAGGAGCGCACACACTGGAGGCTCCCATTCCTTGAAATGTGGCCAGTGTGGCCTTCTGTGTGCATTCCACTCTGCTGTGTAAGGCGCTTCACTGGTGATGATTGAGGGTGCACTCATTGTCTCTCTGCCCCTCATTCCCCTATGCTCCATAAGTCTTAGGTGTAGACTTTCAACCCTAGATGTGTCTCCTAGGACTGGGCATCTTTCAGATGTATATTTTCTGTGTCTGACCAGTTGTTAGGATTCTGCAGTAGTTTCCATCTGTGGCAAAGTGAAGCTTTTTTGATGAGTGGTGTACAGTATGCTTGCCTATAAATATAAGATTCCATATTTAGTTTATGGTAAGAAATTTTGGAGATCTCCTGAGCCCAGTGGAAGAAAGAGTAGGAGACAGGTAGGAACTGGGTGCCTCAGCAGAGCTGATTGTTGATCCCTTGGTCCACCTGTCTTTGGCTTGACTGGATTTTGTGGTTGTGGGGACGGAGTTATCCTCCCAGCCGGTATTAAAGGTAGGCTTGTGTGACTCTTGAGACCTGAGATCTCCTGAGCCTAGCGGAAGGTACCGGGGCTGAAGACCCCCCCCCCGGGCCAACTGGGATTACAAAGAGGCATCTGAAGGAGGCAAGCAAAGCAAGCCTTCAACACAGTGAAGAGGCATTTAGGACTCACATTGGAATACAGGCAAGAAGCTCACATGCCAGGATCACGAAGAAGAGATGACACTGCAAAGGGGCAGGATACTCCCATGCCAAGCTTTACCAACCCTATGGAAGACTCCTGCAGTGGGATCCCTCTGGGGATGTCCCAGGACACAGACATCAGAAAGACAATTGGGAACATATTTAAAGAACTATAAGATCATAAAGAAAAAATTAAAGAACTAAGAAAAGAGAATGAGGAACTCAAGAAGGACCTAGAGAGAGAGAATGACAAGCTCTGGAAGGAAGTAGAAACACTGAAAAGATTCCATGCTGAAAAAGATAAAGAAACCAACCAGCGAACCAAATATCTAGAAGAAGAAATTGAGAAGCTCCAAAAAGAAGTAGAAATACTAAAGAAATCAGAAGAGGAAATGAAAAAGGAAATCAAACACTCATCCATTCAAGAGGAAAGGAATGGAAAAAGCCTCAGAAACAGAATGGAGGAAGCAGAACAAAGAATATCAGACCTGGAAGATAACACAGAACAACTAAAAACCTCAAGTAAAGATTATGAAAAATTTAAAAATACACAAAAGTGGAACAACCAGGAACTGTGGGACACTATGAAAAGATCAAACCTCCGCATCATAGGAATAGAGGAAGGAGAAGAATCCCAAGAGAATGGTATTGATCAGATCTTCAACAGAATAATAGATGAAAACTTCCCCAAACTAAAAAAAGACAAACCAATACAAATACAAGAAGCACATAGAACTCCAAACAGACAAGATCAGAAAAGAAATTCTCCACGCCACATCATAGTTAAAATGCTGGACACCCAAAACAAAGAGAAAATTCTTAAAGCGACAAGAGAAAAACAACAAGTGACCTATAAGGGGAAACCTATCAGAATAACAACGGACTTCTCACAGCAAACGATGAAGGCAAGAAGAACCTGGAGCAAAGCATTCCCAGTGTTGAGGGACAATGGATGCCAGCCCAGGTTACTATACCCAGCAAAAATGTCAATCATAGTGGAAGGAGAGAGGAAAATCTTCCATGACATAAACAACTTGAAAGAATACATGTCCGGAAAACCAACCCTTCAGAGAATACTTGAAGCAATTCAAAGAACAGAAGAAAGGAGCAACCAACCCCAGGCACCTAGAAGGAGAAATCAATAAAAGCATAACTGCAGAAGTAGAAACCTAAATCAAAACCGCAGATGGATAATAAGGCAAAAGGAAGCAACACAAACCTATCAGTCATAACCTTAAATATTAATGGACTAAATTCCCCAATCAAAAGACATAGACTGGGAGACTGGATTAGGAAACAGAATCCATCGATATGCTGTCTGCAAGAAACACATCTTACCTTCAAGGACAGGCACCACCTTAAAGTGAAGGGATGGAAAAAAATATTCCAAGCAAATGGTACCAAAAAGAAAGCAGGTGTTGCTATTTTAATATCGGATAAAATAGACTTCAAAGTAAAAGAAATCAGAAGAGACAAAGAAGGCCATTACATTTTCATCAAAGGAACAATCCACCAAGAAGATTTCACAATTATGAATATATATGCCCCAAATTCTGGTGCACCAAACTTTATAAAGACAATTCTCCAGGACCACAAGTCACAGACTAACCCCAGCACACTCATAGTGGGAGATTTCAATACCCCACTGAGTCCTTTGGATAGGTCAACAGGACAAAAAATAAACAGAGAGACATCTGAACTGAACGATATGATACACCAAATGGACCTCATAGACCTCTACCGAACATTCCATCCTAATACCAGAGAATACACTTTCTACTCAGCACCCCACGGAACATTCTCCAAAATCGACCACATCCTGGGACACAGAAGAAACCTCTACAAATACAAAAAGATTGAAATAATTTCATGCATCCTGTCAGACCACAGTGCAATGAAGCTCAACATCAACACCAGGACAAGCCCTCCTGCCTACAAGAACACATGGAGACTAAACAACACACTCTTGAATAATGAATGGGTCAAGGAAGAGATAAAGAAAGAAATAAAAACATTCCTGGAACTGAATGACAATGACAATACAACACAACAAAACTTATGGGATACCTTAAAAGCAGTCCTAAGAGGGAAATTTATAGCCCTGGGTGCCTACATTAGAAAAACAGAAAGAGCACAAGTGAATGATCTAACACTACAGCTAAAAGCACTTGAGAGGCAACAACAGATGAACCCTAAACGCAACAGACAGGAAGAAATAACAAAAATCAGAGCAGAAATCAATGAAATAGAAACAAAGAAAACAATACAAAAAATCAATGAAGCCAAAAGTTGGTTCTTTGAAAGAATAAACAAGATAGACAGACCTCTAGCCCAGTTAACAAAAAGAAAGAAGGAACAACTCCAAATCAATACAATCTGTGATGAAAAGGGAAATATCACAACGGACAAGGAAAAGATCAAGAAAATTATATGGGAATATTACAAGAACCTATATTCTACCAAGTTTGAAAATCTAGAAGAAATGGATGAATATCTGAAATCTTGGGAATCACCAAAGCTTGGCCAAGAGGAGACCAGCAGCTTAAACAGACCCATAACATATGAAGAAATAGAGGATGTAGTAAGAAGCCTCCCAACTAAAAAAAGCCCAGGCCCAGACGGTTTCACAGCAGAATTCTATAAAACATTTCAAAAAGACCTACAACCATTATTTCTGAAACTGTTTAGAAGTATACAATCAGAGGGAATTCTCCCAAATTCCTTCTATGAAGCCAACATCACTCTATTACCAAAACCAGGCAAAGATCCAACTAAAAAGGAGAATTATAGACCCATCTCCCTCATGAACACAGATGCCAAAATTCTAAACAGAATACTGGCAAATCGCATACAGACCCACATCAAGAAGATCATCCATCATGACCAAGTTGGATTCATACCAGAGATGCAGGGATGGTTCAACATACGAAAATCAATAAACATCATCAAACACATAAACGGAATCAAAGACAAAAACCACACCATCATCTCAATTGATGCTGAAAAAGCCTTTGACAAAATCCAGCATCCCTTCATGCTTAAAGTCCTAGAAGGAATTGGATTGGAGGGATCATTCCTCAATGTAATCAAAGCCATATACAGGAAACCCACAGCCAATATCATCCTAAATGGGGAAATGACAGAAACATTCCCTTTAAAGGTAGGAACTCGGCAAGGCTGCCCCCTATCACCACTCCTCTTCAATATAGTGCTTGAAACACTTGCTAGAGCAATAAGGCAAGAAAAGGATATTAAAGGAGTACTAATTGGAAAAGAGGAAGTCAAACTATCCCTATTTGCTGATGATATGATTGTTTACTTAAGGGATGCAAAAAACTCCACCAGAAAACTCCTAGAAACGATTAACAGCTTCAGCAAAGTGGCAGGATACAAAATTAACCTTAGAAAATCAATGGCCTTTCTTTACACCAAGAACAAGCAACTGGAGAAAGAATTCAAAGAGACCTTCCCACTCACAATAGCCTCAAAAACAATAAGATACCTAGGAACAAACCTAACCAAAGACACCAAAGACCTCTACAACAAAAATTTTAAACCCTTAAAGAAAGAAATTGAAGAAGACCTCAGAAGATGGAAAAACCTCCCATGCTCATGGATTGGGAAAATTAACATTGTAAAAATGTCCATTTTACCAAAACTCTTGTATAGATTTAATGCAATCCCAATCAAAATCCCCAAGAGTTTCTTCACAGGCTTGGAAACAAAAGTTCTTAAATTCATTTGGAAAAACAAAAGACCCCGAATAGCCAAATCAATCCTGAGTGAAAAGAGCTACACAGGAGGGATCTCTATACCAGATTTTAAACTATACTACAGGGCTATAGTCATAAAAACAGCCTGGTACTGGCACAAAAACAGACCTGTTGACCAATGGAACAAAACCGAAGATCCAAATCTGAGCACATACAATTTCAGCCATCTCATATTTGACAAGGGGGCCAAGAAACCACAATGGAGAAAAGACAGCATCTTCAGCAAGTGGTGTTGGCAAAACTGGATCACCACTTGTAGAAGAATGAAATTAAACCCCTACCTCTCACCCTGTACAAAAGTCAACTCCAGATGGATTAAAGACCTCAACGTGAAACCCCAAACTCTGAAGGTGATAGAAGAAAAAGTTGGCAGCAGACTACAAGACATAGGCGTAGGAAAAGACTTCCTAAATCAGACAGCAGCTGCACAAGAATTAAGGTCGACAATTGACAAATGGGACCTCATCAAACTCAAAAGCTTCTGTACATCAAAAGAAACAATCAAGGAAGTGAAGAGAAATCCCACAGAGTGGGAGGAAACCTTCACTGCAGATACATCTGACAAAGCATTGATTTCCAGAATATATAAACTACTCAAAAAACAAAGAAAAAAGAAAACAAACGACCCGCTCAATAGATGGAGCAAAGAACTGAACAGAGACTTCACAAGCGAGGAATTAGAGATGTCTGAGAAACACCTCAAGAACTGCTCAACATCACTAATCATTAAGGAAATGCAAATCAAAACCACTTTAAGATATCATCTTACTCCAGTAAGACTGGCTAGGATCAAGAAAACAAATGATACCAAGTGCTGGAGAGGTTGTGGGGAAAGGGGAACACTCATCCACTGCTGGTGGGAATGTAAACTCGTACAGCCACTATGGAAAGCAGTGTGGAGAACCCTTGGAAGACTTGGAATGAACTTGCCACCCGACCCAGCCATACCACTCCTGGGCATGTACCCTCAAGACTTACGCCACCACAGAGATACATGCACGGCCATGTTTATTTCAGCTCTCTTCACAATAGCAAAGAGCTGGAACCAACCTAAATGCCCCTCAACTGACGAGTGGATAGAGAAAATGTGGTACATCTACACAATGGAGTTCTATGCAGCAGTAAAGAAAGATGACATCACGAGCTTTGCAGGAAAATGGCTGGAGCTAGAGGACATCATGCTGAGTGAAGTAACACAGTCCCAGAAAAACAAACGACGAATGGTATCCCTCATCTGTGGATGCTAGTGCCAATTACCTAGTTGTAAGTATTTCTTATTTAGGGCCCCCTGAGCTTTTGTCCAAAGCAGTTGGGTGTAATGCATATTGGAAACAACAACAACAACAACAACAACAACAACAAGAGAAAGGACTGCATCAAAGAACTGACTGAAACAGTGAACTTCTGCTCAAAACAGTCAACTTCCTCATGGAGAATATTGAGAAAGACTGAGAAAGAGATGAAAAGCATGTTTGGCAGAATGCATGAACTCTGGCAGGGTAGGGGAATGGGTGGGAACACAGGTCTAGATTTGTTAAAAAATAAAAATAAATTTATGTGGAAAAAAAGAAATTTCATTTGCCTAAAGATATGACAGAGATAGGGTTTTCTCTAGAATCTATGTGCATTTGTCTGAGTTTACAGTGCCACCCATGAGTTCATTACCACTGAGAGAGGTTTAAGTCCAATTAGGTAGCTATTGATTAGGCCCCAGATAATAGTACCACTAGTGCACCAATAGAGGTAGTTTCACATGCAGCCCATTATGGTTATTAGGCTTTAGGACTGGGTTGGACCACTTAGCAGTGATTTTCTCCCTTAGCAGTGTGCATATTATCTAGTATTATGAGAGCTAAACTTCAGGTAGAAGGTTTCCAGACCAGTTCCTATTCCATTACTCCAAGCCCTGTTTCTGAAGTATGCCCTGTCTTGAGCAATAGGTAGGAGATAATCAAGAGCTTTGGTGAAAGCCCTTGCTATTTTGAGAGTCTCTTGGATCACTGTCAGCAGCCACTCAAAGTTGGGGTCTTCTGTCCAGCACTGTGTTCCTTGCCATACAGTCCCCAGGTGCACCTGTCCATAATGTTCAGACAGTGTATGCACATTTCTCATGGTGTCTTGAAGGCCTCTGGGTTCCCTAACCACCCAAGATCCAGGCATCTCTATTCTTCCTTCTTCCCTTCCCACCCCTCCTCCTTCCCTAGCCCTATTATCCCCACCCTCCCCCTCTCCTAAGTTACCTTGTTTCCCCTATGCCTGCCTGTATTCCTCCTGACTCCCTTCCCAGCTGAACACTCTCACATTCCTCACCTCCTCTCTAGTAACAACTGTTCCTTCCTATCTGCCTCTTTGGGGTTGTTTCCTTTCCTTTCCTTCCATCTTTCCATTTTCTTGGCCCCTGGTGTTATGGCAGGTTATATGCTGAAGTTGTAGACTCATGTAGGGGGATTGGTGCTACAATCCACAAATGAAGGAGAACGTACATCGTTTGGTTTTCTGCCTTTGTGTTACTTCACTTAGTATAACATCTTCTAGTTCCATCCATTTACCTGAGAATTTCATAATTTCATCTTTTCTTACTGCTGAGCAGTACTCCATTGTGTATATGTACCACGTTTTCATTATCAGTTCATTAGCTGAGGGACATTTAGGTTGTTTCCATTTCTTAGCTATTGTGAAGAGAGCAGCAACAAATGGGTGTACAGTATCTTTACAGTATGATGAGTCCTTTGGGCATATGCCAAGGAATGGTATATCTGGGTCATGTGGTAGGTTCATTTTTGGTTTTTGAGAGTTCTCCATACTCTTTCCATAGTGGTTACATGAGTCTGCATTCCCACAAGCAGTGAATGAGCATTCCCCTTTCTCCACATCCTTACCAGCATTTGGTATCATTTGTTCTCTTGATCTTAGTGGGTCAGACTGAGGTAAGATGGAATCTTAAAGAGGTTTTTATCTGCATTTCTCTAGTTACTAAGGATGTTGAACAGTTTTTAAGGTGTTTCTTTTTTTTTTTTTTTTTTTTTTTTTTTTTTTTTGGTCTTTTTGAGACAGGGTCTCCCTGTAGCCCCAGCTGTCCTGGAACTTACTCTGTAGACCAGGCTGGCCTTGAACTCACAAAGATCCACCTGCCTCTGCCTCCCAAGTGCTAGAATTAAAGGCGTGTGCCACCACGCCTGGCCTGAGGTGTTTCTTAGCCATTTTTATTTCGTCATTTGAGATGTCTGTTCAGATCTATAGCCCATCTTTTTATTGGGTCATATATTTTTTTTGCTACTTTGTTTTTTTGAGTTCTTCGTATATTCTGGGTATTAATCCTCTGTGGATGTGTAGCTGGTAAAGATTTTCTCCCACTCAGTGGGTTTCCTCTTCCCTTCCTTGGTTCTTCCTTTGTAGCTTAATGAGGTCCTACTTATTGCTTGTTGACTCTTTTTTTTTTTTTTTTGTCTTTTTCGAGACAGGGTCTCCCTGTGGCCCCAACTGTCCTGGGGCTCACTCTGTAGACCAGGATGACCTTGAACTCACAAAGATCTGCCTGCCTCTGCCTCCTAAGTACCAGGATTAAAGGTGTGCACCACCACGCCTGGTGCTTTTTGACTCTTAATGCCTGAGCAGCTGATATCTGAATAACAAAGTCTTTTCTAACATGTACTAGATCTTGGAGGGTACTGCCCATGTTTTCTTCTAGAAGTATCAGAGTTTCATATTTTTTATTTTTTATTTATTTTCTATGTGTATGAATGTACTGTCTGCATGTTGGTTTGTGCACCTGTGTCGTGCAATGCCAAGGAAGTCAGAAGAGGGTGTCAGATTTCCCTGGAACTGGAGTTCTCCTGGAATTGGAGTTACAGACAGTTCTCAGCCGCCATGTGGATGCTGGGGATCAAACCTGGGTCCTCTGCAAGAGCAGTCAGCGCTCTTAACCACTAGGCTATCTCTCCAGTCCCCAGAGTTTCAGATTTTTATTGAAGTCTTTGATCCACTTAGAGTTGACTTTTGTACTGGGTGAAAGATAAGGGTCCAGTTTCATTCCTATACAGTGGAGATCCAGTTTTGCCAGCACCATTTGCTAAATATGCTATCTTTCCTCCACTGTGTGTTCTTGGTACCTTGTTAAATATCAGATAGCGGAATTAGTTAAATCTTGACATCAACTATATTAACCTAATAATTCTAAATATGTATATTTTTGTTTTTAACATGTATAATTTATTTTGAGAAAACACGGTATATCTTCTTTTGCAAGATATATTTTCTTTGTTCTATTCTTCTGAGTAGAAATCCTTTTTAAATCTGACCGAAAGTCTTTGTCCATGTGAAGGTACATTTCCAGTTGAGAATTAAATGTTGTATGAGTTAACTGGCTTAGCTACTCTGGTTTAAAAGAGAATTTCGACAGGTGTGGTGTCCCTGCACTCCAGAGGCAGAGGCAGGCAGATCTCTGTGAATTCAAGGCCAGCCTGATCTACATAGCAAGCTCCAGGTAAATATTCAAGTAAATACAAATAATCCATCAAGTATTTGAATGTAAATGTATTATTTTCAGTATTATTTAAGATGATCAAAATTGGTCCCAATCTTCTGTCTAGCCAGACAATACTAGTCTTATCAATATGCTTCTTTTTGTAATCTGTATCTTCCTTTTCTCCTTGTGTTAATCAACTACCTACTACTGTAAAACAAATACCTCAAAAAGATGAATAGTTTATTTGGGAATCAACTATATTTGGGTTTCCTTTGGCAGACCCTGTTTTTTTTTTGTTTTGTTGTTGTTGTTGTTGTTGTTTTAGCCTACAGCATCCAGTATTCCCAGGCGGTCTCCCATCCAAGTACTAACCAGGCCCGACCCTGCTTAGCTTCCAAGATCAGACGAGATCGGGCACGTTCAGGGTGGTATGGCCGTAGATGGCAGACCCTGTTTTTACAATGGTGGATTCTCCATGTTGTTATCAGTCTCTGAGCCTGTGAGATTATAAAGGTGACCTTAGATTTCAAAGATATCAGAAAATGCCCTTCAGGCATGAGGCTGCTTTCATGATGACTATGAATACATCTGCAGGTCTTCTAGGCCATTGACCTCATCATCACTTAACTTCTTGTCAGGTCAAAGAAACATTCACAAGGATACAAACGATGTTATGCCCAGTATTGATAGTTTTTTACAGGTCTAGGTGTTAGATCTGGGCTTCCCAGAATTCCAAGGGACACACAGATGTCCACTTCCCCCAGAGGCTGTCAATCTTCTGACCTCCTCCCCTATACCTAAAGTCCCACCCCTTGGCTATAATTGGGTGGGCCCAGTCGCCATCTTGCTCTTGTTGCTGCTACTCCACCAAGTGCCAGCAGGTGGCCCACCCTGGCAATGGAAGAAAACCATGTTCCCCACGTGACTCAAGTCTCAGGTGCCTTTATCAGAGTCACTCACACATTAGGGAGTGAGATGCTTGGTTTACCACATTTTCCTTAAACAAGTGCTCCTTATTTAGGAATGGAAGAGATTGAAAACAAACTTAAATTTGCTTTTTCTCAGGACCCTTGTCTGTTCTAATTATATAGTTGCCAAATCACATTACATAGGATACCAGAGTAGTAATGGTTCAATTCTATAACAAGTTATTCAGATAAAAAGATTGGGGCTGCTCCAGGCATGGTGGCACACACCTTTAATCCCAATCCTTGGAGGCAGAGGCAGTTGAATTTCCATGAGGTAAAGGCCACCCTGGTCCACACCGTGACTTCCAGGTGGGCTGGGACTAGGGAGACCTTGACACAGGAAAGGAAGATGGGTGCTACATTTTATAACAAGAACTTGTATGGCTTTTCTGCATGACTTTGCCTCAGGACTTAACTTGATTCTACTCATTCAAAAGCATCAAGGCAGCTGCTGAGCCCCACAGCAGGTGTGTGGCAGGAAGCAGGTTAGAGGGAGGGAAAGATATTTGCTTCTTGGAAGGTTGTTTTGGCCTATAAGTGAAAGTGATTAACCAGTCCACCTTCCAGCTCCATTCATCTCCAACCTCTGCCCTCCCTCCCTAGTCAATGTGAGCCGAATCATGTTCCGAATCCATCCATGAAAAAGGCCAGTCAAGATTAATGGACTGTCACACATTTCTCTGAAATCTTGCTCCCTTTTCCTCTTCAGTGAGATACTCAAATGTATTACAAAGTGTAATGTAAAGCTACAACAGGTAAACCTGTTACTTGTATTTTTCAGTCTATCAAAGGAAGTTAGTAACTTTCCCTTGATGCCTTCTAAAAGAGTATTGCCATGGAAAAATTAAATCAATGGAAAATGGTTTTGGTTACCTATTTATTTCTGGCTTTTTCAGACAGGGTTTTCCTGTAACCTTAGCTGGTCGGGAACTTGCTATGTAGACCAGACTGTCCTGGATTGCACGGAGATCTGCTTGCCTCTGCCTCCTGAATCCTAAAATCAAAGGCATGCACCACTATGCCTGGCTCTGGCTCCTTACTTAGATGAAAGAACTAGAATTTTATGCATATTTGAAAGGAAAATGAGAGTTTCAAACACATAGGTTTGAAGCACGAATCATCCACCAATCTATCAATTTAATTCTTATGAGCACCAATTTAGTCAATTGTTCTAGTTTGTCTTCCATTGCTGTGACAAAACACTCTGACCAACACCAACTTGGGGAGGAAAGGGTTTATTCAGCTTACATCTCCTGGGTCACAGTTCATCACTTAGGGAACCCAAGGCAGGAACTCAGGGCAGGAACCTGGAAGCAGGAGCTGAAGCACAGGCCATGGAGGAATGCTGTTCACTGGCTTGCTCCCCTGACCCATGCCCAGCCTGCCCTCTTATACGGTACACAACAACCTGCCCAGGGTGGCACCACTCATTGTGGGCTGGGCCCTCCCACACTGCTCGACAATCAGACAATACTTCACAGATGTGACCACAGGCCAATCCAATGGAGCCAATTTCCCAACTGAGGCTCCCTCAACCCAGGTGTGTCAAGTTGACACTAAAGCTATCCAGCACAATTGACCCCTTGTCAACTTGACACACAAAACACATCACTATTAAACCACCACCTTTCCATTTCTTATCCCCAAAGTATGATGTTAACATTAATCACAACCTAAGACACTACAACCTTAAAAGTCCCACAGTCCTTAAAATGTCCAAACACTTAAAAGTTCACAGTCTATTAAAAGTCTCTAAACTATCGGCTGCTATAAAATCCAAAACAAGTACTGTCTTATTTCAAAGGGAAGAATCAGGCACACTCAAACAAAACCTAAGTCCAGCAAGTAGCTCAAGGCTGGACACCTGGGACTCACTCACAATCTTCTGGGCTCCAAAGGGTTTTGGCAGCTCCCCTTCTCTGACTCTGCCATCTGTGGCACACACAGCTCATTTCACAGGCCCAGGTCGACTCCATTCCACACCTGCCACTGCTCTTGGTGGTCGTCCCATGGTCCCAGCATCTCCAAAAAGCTGGGGTCACTACTGAAACTGAGGTTGCTTCTGACCTCTCCTGATGCAAAAACTCAGCTTCTCTTCCTGACCCCTGGAATCCTGGGGTCTTCACTGCAACCGAGGTGCACTTCCACCAATGGTCTTTCCTGACCTCTCACAGTGCCAAGCCTCAGCTGCTCTCTGTGATCCCCTCAAATTTCAACACCAGAACCATATAGGAGACTCTTATATGCTACCAAGTCCTGCTTCTGTCTTGACATGGAGGCTCAGGCCCCTTCTGGAACATAGCTTCTGTGTCCTGACCCTGAAGAAATTCTTCCCAGAAGATTTCACCACAGTGATACTGGTCTCTTGATACTTACAGCTGATTTTTCAGCCCCAGCTAACCAGCATCATTTGTCCCAGTACAACAAAGATTTCACTACAGGCTCTGGTCTCTTGTTACAGCTGATTCTTCAGCCCCAGCTGACCAGAACCCACAGATTACACAGTCCCGATGATTTCTGCTTCCCTTTAAAACTAGAAACTTCACAAGCCAGGCCTCCATCATCTACAACTCTTTCAGCAAAACTGCTCCAAGCTCCATGGCAATGATCTTCAGGCATTCAATGATTTTTCTAGCCCAAAGTTCCAAAGTCTTCCACAATCCTTCCCCAAAACACCAAGGTCAGGTCTGTCACAGAAATAGCCCAATCTCTGGTACTGTAACTGTATTAGTCACTTTTCTGTTGCTGTGATAAAACCACCATGAGCAAGGGAACTTATAAAAGGAAGAGTTGATTTGAGCTTATGATTGACAATTCCAGGGAATCAGAGTCCATTGTGGCGGGAAGCATGGTGGCCGAGGCTGGAGCAGCAAGCTGAGGGTCACATCTCACAATGAGCACAGGAAGCAGAGAGAGCAACTGGAGACCACAAGGCTTGTTAAACTCACTAAGCCTGCCCCCAATGACGTACTTCCTCCAGCACAGCCACACCTTCTAAGACCCCCAAGAACAGTGCCACCAACTGGAGAAAAAATGTCTGAATACTTAAAGCCTATGGGGGGACACTCTCATTCAAACCACCACATTAATCATCCATTAATCAATCATCTATAAAAGTATGCTTTTGTCTACCCATTTATCTGCCCATCCTTTAATCCACCCATCAAACCATAATTCTAACAATATTTTTCCTCATTCTATCCATCCATCTGTTCCTTTCTATTTTTAAACTGTATACACTTTTCATTCATGTACCTATTAAATCATTTCTCAATCTATCTGTCAATCTACTTGAATAATAACTTCAGAACCCAGTATGTGCATGATTCTAAGTTCATCTGTATGTAAATAAAAATGCAACTACTACGGAGATATAAGGTAAAGTATAGTGTGAACAACTATTTTATGAACTTGAAGATGGAACAGTTAGTGTTCCATGTGAAAGAGGATGGAGACACATGACATTTTAGTCTATATATGTAAATTTTTAAATAAACCAGGTGTGTACATTTAAAGCTTCTAGAGAACACAGAGTCTGACTGTGCTAATTCACAGGGAGATCCTATAACCTCACATTATATGAACCAAAATTTCCACATTAGCTGGAGCTAATTTGACTTGCTTTCGATCAGTGAGATGAATAGCATCTGCTCAACAAACCTGGGCTCCCCCATGTGATGAGAGACAACATCACTTGTAGTTTATGCAAATAAATCTTAAATCAAACAGACCTTTGTTCAAGACAATTGCCCCAAAGGGTCATCAGACGCTATTTCAAAACATCTGGACTTATATATTATTTATTAGAAGACTCTTAGAATTATTGTACTTTAATTTTCTGTATGAGTCTCAATAAGCAGGCGTGTAGCCTTTGAATAAGTGGAAATTTTCTCTTGTGTATCTGCAGCTCCAGCCATTGTTGTTGCTCATTTATGGACTCATTAAGTCATTTAATAAATGTATAATGAATGTCTGACATTTTAAGCCAGGCATTGTGCTGTATGTTTTACATATGACATCTTTTAATTTCAGTCCTATCAGAGAAGTATTGTCTATTGTAAGGAAAATGAAACTGAGGCTCGAGGACATGTATAAAGTCAGCAAAAGATTAGGGAGAGGTGGAACTGAGATTCAAACTCACTTTTATTTAACAACAAAAGTATATCTTCTGTTTACTAGACACGTGTGTATCAGATTCTATGATATAGGCTTCCCATGCATTATTTTAGAACCCACAATTCCTGTGATGTAGATATTATTACCTCTATATTAGAGGTGACTCTAAGGGGTGGAAATTTGATAGGACTTCTCTTAGTCTGTGGAGCTTGTAAGTAGAGAACTAACCCATGAACTCCAGACTTCATCTCCAGGGTTGACGAGTTGACTGCTACATCAACCTGATCTTCAGATTGTGATGGGGAGATGAGCACATGTCTCATTGCAATGCAATGCTTAAAGGAGCTAACTGGATGACAATAAACAGCTACTGAGAGATGTCAGCTCTTCATGACCAGGAATACTTCCAGCTCAGGAGGTCTTCAGAGCTAGGCCTGAGAACTGAAGTATACCAGGATATACAATTGGGAACACTGGGAATCTCAGGCTTTGGGTCAAAGAAGACAGGCCACACTAACCAGAATGCACCTTACCTGGTAAGTGGTCACCAAACCAGGTATGCTTCCAGGACACAGGCAGAATCTGGGACAATAGAGGAAGTGACGCTGTCTTCCCAGGAAGTGCTTCTCTCTTGAGGAGAATTTTCTTTCTTTCAAAAATTTCAGCCTTTCTGATTGCTTGTCAACTTTCAAAAGACCCTGGTTTAGCCAGAGCTAAACCACCAACAAGACTTATTAAGCTCTTCTCTTCTGACTATGCAGTTCATAGATTGCTGAGCACATCAGACAAAATCTTGAATGTGGAGGTGAGAAAACAAGAAATTAAAAAGAAAATGACACGCACATATTTTTATAGGAGATTAGCCAAGAAGATAAAACTTCCTCTTTCCTGGTATTTTATTGTTGCTTCTTGTGAAATATGAAGTCAGGATTTCATGGGCTGAGAATGAGGGAACCATGCATGTGCTAAAACCAACACAGATAGAGATGGCTTTAGTGAAATGGGAAGCGGAATGGTGGGGTTAAGCAACTGAGTAGAAACTGGATTCAGAATGCCTGGATTTTGAGTCCCAGTTTGACTACTTACTTATTGGCTCTGTGACCTCAGGTAAATTCCTTTAACATTCCTAGGCACAGGGTAGGGTATCAGGTACCTTTCATCAGTGGTATCGCATATGAGTAGAGTGATGATTGAATGCAGGTACACAGTGCAGGGTAAGCAGTCAATGAATATTTGCACTGCTTTTCCAGAAAGAGAAAGCAAGGTAAAGCAAGGAAAGAGGGGCGGTGGGACAAGAAGAAGAAAACAATGGGGGCCAATGTGGGTTATGGAAGCAGCAAGTCATTTCTCGTGAAGCAGTTTTATTTATGAAAATTTTTTTGTTCTCTCTAACTTGTATTGCTTCATTATATACACATGTATACATAGTTATATATATGCATAAATATATATAGATGTACATACACATATCACCTGAATTAGAGGATTTTTTTTTTCTAAAAGATGTCATGTTTTCCTTAAGGAAGTGCTTGAAGGTTCCTCCTTGGCAAGCCCAAACGACCATCAATCCTGCCCTTGTGTTCCACACGGGGGTCTTTCCCTCCCATGGTCCCCCAAATGAAGGCAGTTTTTAAATCTCCATCCATGGGGCTGGAGAGATGGCCTAGCGGTTAAGAGCACGACTGCTCTTGCAGAGAACAGAGAACCCACGTTCAATCCCCAGCACCCACATGGTGGCTAAGAACCATCCTTAACTCCAGTTTCAGGGGAATCCGACACCCTCTTCTGACCTTGCGGCATTGCACGACACGGGTGCACAAACCTACATGTAGACAGTACATTCATACACATAAAAAAAAATAAAGATAAATCTCCATCCATACTCTTTCCTGGCTCTGACCATGATTGGAACTGGAAGGCATCACACCTTGATTCTTCTGTGTAGCAATTAAGGATTCATAAGCCTTTATTTCTGGGTATATAATAAACTGAGCTACACTTGGGGTTGCCAGGGGTTACATGTGAGGAATGCTAATGCCCATAAAATGTCATTGAAAGTGATTTTAGGCTTCCTCCAACTGTGGGCAGGGGTCACAAAAAGGACTCTTCCAAAATAAAATGGTTTCCCTTCATAGCCTAAATACATTTATTATATAACTGTTTATGGTTATATGCAGCATTTCTATGGATTCTCATCCCTTTAAGCACAGTGTGGATACCTAGAAAATGAGTATCTCATCACACTTTTCAAATACATTATTAGGAATATCCTGGGTATAGTATGCCCTAGCTTAGACATACAACCTTTCCATTCCAGCCAATCTTTTGCTAAAACCTTACATTTGGAGGGGGCTTACTAAGTCAAAGATTCCTTTCCTACATCCTTCAGCATCCAAGTGATAGATGGTAAGCACATTGGCAGAAATTCTCTGCAAAGCTTGCTGTGGCTTTTCTTCAGGAATTCCCTCTGCTCCAATCTTCACTATAGTCTTCCAAAGTAATGAATATTTGGTGTACATCTTTTTTGTGATGAAAACCAAGATGGCAGCTGTTCTATGGGCAGGTTAATTAGAGCCCTGAGGGGTTACATTCATGTGATTCCTACAAAAATACAATCCTCAGCCATTCACATTCTGATATATTTTTTAGAGGGGTTGGGAAGAGGAGAGGAGTGTGCTAATTGAAAAATTGTGCATAAGCTTCAGTCTGTTTTATTTGTGCTACAGCCCAGGGAGAATGCTGAGTTTGTGAATCCATGTAATTTAAAAATTATAGTATGCTAATAAAATGCAAGAAGGTAAAATTCATTTTTAACGTATGTTATTTAATCCATTATATCTAAAATGTCATTTCAACATGAATCAACACAAAAAAATTATGAATTACACATTTTGCATTTTTGTATCATATTAAGTCCTTGAAATCAGATCTACTTTTCAGTCCTGGTAGAGCTCAATTCAACTATGTTTCAAAAGTTTGGTAGTCTCATCTGGGTGTGGTGACTCATGCCTTTAATCCTAATGCTCAGGAGGCAGAGGCAGGTGGATTTTTGTGAGTTCAAGGCCAGCCTAGTCTACAGAAGGAGTTCCAGGATAGCTGGGGCTACAGGGAGACCCTGTCTCCTAAAGACCAAAAAAAAAGTTCAGTAATCTCATGAGGGGAGTGTCTACTGAAGTGGGGACCACAGCTCTGAGCTCTGTCTATGTAAGAAAGGGCTGGGTCAGGCTGGGAGTGGTAGGACATACCTTTAGTTACAGCACTCTAGCGGCAGGCAGAGGCAGGCAGATGTCTGTGAGTTCCAGGCCAGCCTGATCTACATAGTGAGTTCCAGGACAACTGGGGCTAAAGGAAAACCCTGAGTCAAAAAAACAAAATCAAAAAACCAGATAAACAAAACCACAAATAAAACCCAGCTGGGTGAAGGTGTTATGCAAGTCTCCAATGCTTTTCCAGTGCCCTGGTCAGCATGTCTAAACCATGATATCCTCTAAATTTCCTTTAGGAAATTTAAGGGGTGTGGGGGGGGGGTATTGTCTATAGAAAAAAAATCATGGGGCTGTAGAGATGGCTCCCAGTTAAGAGCACCGACTGCTATAGCAGAGGACCCAGGTTCAATTCCCAGTACTCACATGGCAGCTAAGAACTGTTTTTAAGCTGGGCCTGGTGGCACATGCCTTTAATCCTAGCACTCGGGAGGCAGAGGCGAGGATCTCTGTGAGTTCAAGGCCAGCCTGGTCTACAGAGTGACTTCCAGGCCAACTAGGGCTGACCCTGTCTCTAAAAATCATGTCCATTTCCTGTCCATCAGGCTTTACAGAGGAGTTGCTGACTGGAGAAATTTGGAAGATTCCAGAAATATAGTCTACGTGTCATACATCAAGGCTGCAGGTAGCCTGGGGGCCGTTTTCTTGCACCACTTCTCCACCTGCACATCCACCTCGTTCCACCACACTCATAATCCTTCTCAAACACATTTCCCCTTTCCCTCACTCCTTAGTATGAGCCACAGAAAAGAAGGCCCTTGTTATTTCAAATGGGGCTTGACGCAGCTCCACAAAGAGCATAAAATAAAACCATTTTCACAGACAATCACTCCCAGGCAGTTAAAACAAACTGAGAACTCAATTATAGCCCATTACTGTCGGATCCAGTGCTCCTGTCTCATCACATGCTTTAGCTTTTGGAAGAAAAGGGATGGGAAAGGGCAAAGGGCATCCTCTTCTGTAGCTTTCTAATAGGCTCTGCTCATTGAATAGGCTTCTGCTGTGCTCATCAATCCAAATGAGAAAGACAAGTGAATGATTCTCTGCTATTTAATCAGCTGTAAATTAAAGGTTGGTGTTGATTCCTAACTAAGTAAAGATCTTTTCCAATACTGGTTAGTGGCAAAGGCCAAAAACTGTATTGAGCAAAAGGGGGAGGGAAGGAGAGTGAGAAAAGATAAGAGGGTAAAGGAGAGGAGAGGGAATCATTTCCCTCAATCACATACTGCCTACAAATATCACATATATTTGTACTTGTAATACTATATGGCCATCCCAAGTATGTTAGATTAATGTCTTTTCTATAAAATGCGAATAATAATGCAACCGGCCACATAGGGATATTGTGAAGACTAAATTGGGACTTTTGTTTTTTTTTATTTTTTTATTAATTTTATTTATTTCTGTATGTGTATGAATGTACTGTCTGCATGCAAGTTTGTGCACTCATGTCGTGCAATGCCTTGGTCAGTGCTCTTAACCACTAGGCCATCTCTCCAGCCCCTAAACTGGGACTTTTGTAATGACTCTCTGGTTATCTGTCTCTATCTATCTATCTATCTATCTATCTATCTATCATCTACCTGTCTTTTTAAAAACTTGTTGAGCTAGGTGTGGTGGTGCACACCTTTAATCCTAGCACTTGGGAGGCAGAGGCAGGCAGATCTCTGTGAGTTTAAGGCCATCCTGTTCTACATAGTAAGTTCCAGGACAGCTGGAACTACTGGGAGACCCTGTCTCAAAAAAGAGAGAAAAAAAAATGATGCAGAAGGTGTGCTATGAATTAGACAGACCTAGTGATTGGAATGGTACAGAGACCAGTGAAGACTCTTCCTAGTCAGTTTGGGGCATAAGCATATTAAGAACTTTGGCTCTGTGCTCAAATGCATAGAAATGGCAGATAAAAATATATTTTATGTTGTAAGACAGCTATGCTCAAAGAACAAAAAAGAAACAAATGACAGAAAACTCAGGACCTTAAGCCTCATGTCATGATCACAGGATCAGATATGGGTGGCTGAGGTTGGGGTTCTACGGTGGTTTGAACGAGAATTTCCCCCATATGTTTCAAGTATTCAGACATTTTGTCTGTAGTTGGTGGTGCTGTTTTGGGAGATCTTAGAAGGTGTAGCCATGCTGGAGGAAGTACATCACTGGGGGAGGGCTTAGAGAGTTGAACAAGCCTTGCTAGCCTCCAGAAGTTGTCTCTCAGCTTCCTGTGCTCATTGGAAAATGTGAACCTCAGCTTTCTGCTCCAGCCCCGGCCACATGCATCCCTGCCACAATGGACTCTATTTCCCTGGAACCGTCAATCATAAGCTCAAACATACTCTTCCTTTTATAAGTTCCCTTGGTCATGGCGGTTTTATCACAGCAACAGAAAAGTGACTAATACAGTTTTTGGTGCAGGAGAGTGAGCTGTTAGCTGTGAAGAACCTGAACACGTGGGTGTTTGGATAAATGTGAAAGACTTTGGAACTTTGGGCTAGAAAAGCTGTTGACTATTGTAAGCAGAGCTTAAGGGGCCTTTCTAGTGGAAACCTGGAAGAAAGCATTGCTGCAAAAAATGTAGTTCCAGAGGAAAATAAAGATTTAAGCAGCAACTGGGATATTTTGTCAAAGAGTCTGGCTGGAGTTTGCCCACAGGCCAAATGCTTGCCTGGGGCTAAGTTGAAAAGCAATAGACTAATTTCTTTGGCAGAGGATATTTCAAAACAGCCTAATGTAGAAATGGTGGCATGCTATTAATGGTAAATATTATACAGATCTACAGTGAAAAAGAGCAAATAGGCCAGAAAGAAATGCAGAATGTACAGTTTGGATTGGAAAAGTGCACTAGGGAGATTAATGTTGGAGCCAAGGCATGTGAAGGAGAGGATCCTTAAAGTGATTAAGGAGAGGCCTCCAGATTTACAAGTAAACATTGGGAAGAGTAACTTCAGGGCAAGACCACACCCAGCTAAGCCTCCAACTTTTGAAAGGAAAATACTGAGTGGGTTTTCTACTCCAAAAAGTGCAGGGCAGAGAAAAGTTGCAAATGTGGTTGAAATAGCCCATGGTCCATCCCAAACTTGCAACCAAACTTGGCAGTTTCATTCATGGGGTGCTGGCTTTAGAGGCATGAAGGATGCAAAAGTGAAGTGGTCGTCAGTTCTTCCTCTGTGGTTTCAGAGAGCCAACAAGGCCAGGCAGAGTGCAGCAGGGGTGTCCCTGCATAAAGAAGGCCCTAATAGGCCATTGCATGAAGCTGTGAAGCCTGGTTGGCATCAGAGACTCCAAGAAGACATTGGAGATGCCAGAGCTGTAAGATACCTGCCAAGGAGAACTGTATACAGGAAGTAGTACCAGACTAAGAAAGAGATGTATGTTGCACGCAAAGCTGGAAGAGCTGAGCCGTATAAGCCCTTTGAAGGTAAAGTCCCAGAAGTCACACATGGAGCTACTGGACTTGGTGTTTGCCTGGCTGGTTTTTGGTCTTATTTTGGTCCAGTATTTTTACACTATGCCTCTATTCCTCCCTTTTGGAATGGGAATGTGTATTCAGTTCCACTGTATGTTAGGAGTCTATAATTAGTCTTTTGATTTTACAGAAGCTTACAGTTAAGAGATTGGCCTGGGTCTCAGAAGAGACTTTGGACTATAGACTTTTGAATAGAATTGAGACTGGTAAAGACTATGGGGACTTTTAAAGTCGGACTAAATGCAGTTTGCAGTTTATATGGTCTTGAGCCTATGGGGGCCAGGGAGTGGAATATGGTGGTTTGAATGAGAATGTTCCCCATATGCTTCAAGTATTCAGACATTTTGTCCCCAGTTGGTGGCACTGTTTTTGAAGATCTTGGAAGGTGTGGCCATGCTGGAGGAAGTATGTCACTGGGGGCGGGCTTAGTGAGTTTAACAAACTTTGTAGGCTCCAACTGCCCTGTCTCTTGGCTTCCTGTGCTCATTGGAAGATGTGAACCTCGGCTTTCTGCTCCAGCCCTGGCCACCATGACTCCACACCACAATGAACTATAATTCTCTGGAATCATCAATCATAAACTCAAATAAACTCTTCCTTTTATAAGTTCCCTTGGTCATGGTGGTTTTATTACAGCAACAGAAAAGTGACTAATACCGGTTCCATGTCCAAAGGAGGGTGAGGACCAACTATATTCTATGTATAGGAAGGACTATACATTGGTCACCTACATGAATGGATGGGTCTGAATGGCTCATGATTTTATGACTTACCAGGTCTGCCTGCTCGTCTTATGTGAGCAGCTCTTTGCCAGCAAGATATGAATAGGGAAAGGTGGGTCCTTTGTGAGCCTGGCAAGGAGTCCTAGAATTGTACCATATGGATAGGAGAGGAGGATTATCCATGGGCCAGATCTGTGAACTTTGTAGTTTGAACACAGCCTCTCTATATTTTATAAAGAAAACTAGGTAGACCTTAACATATATGACAGAATGTATGAAATCTGTGAGAAGTTGGGGGTGCAGATGGAGGAGGGGGTTTAAATAGGATTAAGATTTGTTATGTGAAACACACAAAACTGAATAAAATGTACATTAAAAAATCAGAGCAGAAATCAATGAAATAGAAACAAAGAAAATAATACAAAAATCAATGAATCCAAGACAGAGCCCTAGCCCAGTTAACCAAAAGAAAGAAAGAGCAACCCCAAATCAATAGAATTCATAATGAAAGAGGAAATATCACAACAGACGATGAAAAGATCCAGACAATCATATGGGAATACTTCAAAAACCTATACTCTACTAAATTTGAAAACCTAAGTAAAATGGATGAATATCTGCAATCCAGAGAATCGCCAAAGCTAAACCAAGAAGAGATTGCTTAAGCATACCCATAATATATGAAGAAATTAAAAATGTAATAAGAGACCTCCCAACTAAAAAAAGCTCAGATCTAGATGGTTTCGGAGCAGAATTCTATAAAACATTTAAAGAGGACTTACAACAATTATTACTCAAACTGTTCAGAAGGATACAAGCAGAGGGAAATCTCCCAGATTCCTTCTATGAAGCCACCATCACTCTAATACTAAAATCAGGAAAGGATGCAACCAAAAAAGAGAACTACAGACCCATCTCATTAATGAACTCAGATGCAAAAATTCTCAACAAAATACTTGCAAACCGTATACAGACCCACATCAAAAAGATCATTCACTATGATCAAGTTGGATTCATACCAGAGATGCAAGGATGGTTCAACATATGAAAATCAGTAAATATCATAAAACACATAAATGAACTGAAGGACAAAAACCACACAATCATCTCAATAGTTGCAGAAAAAGCCTTTGACAAAATCCAGCATCCCTTCATGATTAAAGTACTAGAGGGAATTGGACTGGAAGGATCATTCCTAAACATAATCAAAGCCATATATAAGAAACCCACGGCCAGCATCATCCTAAATGGAGAAAAGTTAGAAGGATTCCCCATAAAGGTAGGAACCAGGCAAGGCTGCCCCTTGTCACCATTCCTCTTCAATATAGTGCTTGAAACACTTGATAGAGCAATAAGGCAAGAAAAGGAAATTAAAGGAGTACTAATAGGAAAAGAGGAAGTAAAACTATCCCTTTTTGCAGACGCTATGATAGTTTACCTAAAGGATGCTAAAAACTCCACCAGAAAACGCCTAGAAATAATTAAGAGTTTCAGTAAAGTCATGGGATACAAAATCAACTTAGAAAAATAAGTAGCCTTTCTTTACACCAACAACAAGCAACTGAAGAAGGAATACAAGGAGACCTTCCCAATCACAATTGCTTCAAAAGCAATAAAATACCTAGGAACACACCTAACCAAAAACCCCAAAGGTGTCTACAACAAAAATTATAAACTCCTGAAGAAGGAGATTGATTGAAGAAGACATCAGAAGATGGAAAGACTTCTCATGCTCATGGATTGGAAAAATTAATATAGTAAAAATGTCCATTCTACCCAAACTATACCAATTCAACGCAATTCCCATTAAAATCCCAAGGACTTTCTTCACAGTACTGGAAAAAAATTCTTAAATTCATATGGAACAACAGAAGACCCTGAATAGCCAAAGCAATCCTGAGTGAAAAGAGCAATACAGGGGGGGGGGGATTTCTATACCAGACATCAAACTATACTACAGGGCTACAGTCATAAAAACAGCCTTGTACTGGCACAAAAACAGACCTGTAGACCAATGGAACAAAACTGAAGATCCAGACTTGAGCACATTCAATTTCAGCCACCTTATATTTGACAAGGGGGCCAAAGAAACTCAATGGAGGAAAGACAGCATCTTCAGCAAGTGGTGTTGGCAAAACTGGATCACCACTTATAGAAGAATAAAATTAAACCCCTATCTCTCACCCTGTACAAAAATCAACTCCAAATGGATCAAAGACTTCAATGTGAAACCCAAGACTCTGAAGGTGATAGAAAAAAAAAAAAAAAACTTGGCAGCAACTTACAAGACGGAGGCATCAGAAAAGACTTCCTAAATCAGACAGCAGCTGCACAGGAAATAAGGTCGACAACTGATAAGTGGGACCTTATTAAACTCAAAAGTTTCTGTTCAGCAAAAGAAACAATCAGGGAAGTGAAAACCCACAGAGTGGGAGGAAATCTTCACTGCTGATACATTTAACAGAGCATTAACTTCCAGAATATATAAACTACTCAAAAAAACAAAGAAGTAAGAAAACAAATGACTCACTCAAAAGATGGAGTAAAGATCTGATTAGAGACTTCACAAGTGAGAAAATAGAGATGGCTGAGAAACATCTTAAAAAGTATTCAACGTTGTTGGGGCTGGAGAGTTGGCACAGTGGTTGAGAGCGCCAACTGCTCTTGCAGAGGACCTGGGTTCAATTCCCAGCACCCACATGGCAGCTGAGAACAGTCTTTAACTCCAGTTCCAGGGGAATCCAACACCTTCTTCTGACCTCCATGGCATTGCGCTACATGGGTGCACAAATCTACATGTAGACAGTACAGAACATTCATATACATAAAAAATAATAAATAAAAAAATTTAAAAAAGTGTTCAACATCACTAATAATTAAAGAAATACACATTAAAACCACTTTAAGATATCATCTCACCCTGATAAGTCTGACAAGGATCAAGAAAACAAATGATACTAAATGCTGGAGAGGATGTGGGGAAAAGGGAACACTCATCCACTGCTGGTGGGAATGCAAATTTGTACAACCATTATGGAAAGCAGTGTGGAGAACCGTTAAAAGACTCAAAATGAGCCTACCACCTGACCTAGCCATACCACTTCTGGTATGTCCATCAGACTCTTCCTACCACAGAGATACATGTACATCCATGTTTATTGCAGCTCTCTTCACAATAGCGAAGAGCTGGAACCAACCCAAGTGCCCTTCAACCGACGAGTGGATAAAGTATGGTACATTTACACAATGGAGTTCTATGCAATGGTAAAGAAAGACGACATCATGAAATTTGCAGGTAAATGGATGGAACTAGCAGATTTTATGCTAAGTGAAGTAACATTCCCAGAAAAACCAAAGACAAATGGTATCCCTCATCTGCAGATGCTAGTACCAAGTACCTAGTTGTAAGACAAACTGAGCAAGGTTAATGTTATATTCCTCATGATCTAAAGATAACTGTGTTCTTGCATTGTGAATCCCTAAACAGGTTCTAGAGCTCATCTAACATTTATTTTCAGTCCTTGAGCTTTCAGTACATGATGGAGGGTATGTGTGCATCTTTTAGAGTATTATGGGATTAAAATGGAAAGATGAAAATCAAGAAATATGATATGGAAATGACATACAGTTTGTTTCCAAAGGATACAATTTTAATATAGGTGCAATGTAATAGGCTGGTGCAACTTAGCCTTTATTGGTGCTTAACGACCATACTTAATGCCCATACCAATTTGGCAAAGGGACCTAAGGGATAACTGTTCCTCGCCCTCAGAGGTCAACTAAGTCTTAGGGGTTTATGCATGAGGGCATCTCTTGAAATGTCCTGCAAATGTGGGTCATCAGACTTCCTGTTCAGGGAGGTCTTGGAAAGCCACTAATGGGACTTCAGCCAGTGTCCAGTCTATAAAGAGAAAAGTCTGCTCATGCTTCAGAAAAGGAAGCCTGGTCTAGCAAGATCTAATTTTGTCCTTGAGTGGATGGAACTAAATGAAAAGCTGAAAGGAGCAAGGCGCTCCCACCCTCCTCACTCCCCCCCAAAAATCCCTGAGAGACCCCTGAGGACTAGATCCTCAACTGACCTTGAGAAAGCAAAAACCTTGATTTATCTGGGCTAACTGTGTGGCCTTAAGCATCCAAAAGAAAAGTACAACCAGATATAAATAATCAGTAAGACTAGAGAAACTGTACTACAGACATAGAACTTGATATCTTAATAAAGAGACAAAAAGCAAAAAGAGACAGTACTGTTGTTTGGCCTGTCTTCAATTCTTACTGGCAAGTGCATCAACTCTGTGGCTGCCACCGTGCCACCACTTTTGGCACTCCTCAAAGACATGAGATGCAGTTTTTTAACCTTCCAATATGGACTGAGGAATGATGTCTCTCCAAGAATCCTCCAAACCTTCACTGCCAGATGGGGACTACAGAGATACCCAGACTGTGGACTAAGCAGCTAATGGGATGTCTGCCTTGTCAGAATAAAGACTGCCATTGTTGGACTACCTGAGCTGTATCATGGAGGCCAGTGCAGGGGGATTGGGACAGGATGCATGCTTAATCGACTTCATTTGGGGGACCATGAGAGGGAAAGACCCCAATGTGGAGCAAAAGTGCAGGATTGATGGTTGTTTGTGATTGCCAATGAGGAGCCTTCAAGCACTTCCTTAAGGAAAACATGACATCTTTTAGGAAAAAAAAATCCTCCAAGTCAAGATATATATATATATATATATATATATATATATATATATACACATATATAAAATAGCACATTCTTAACCAAATAGGACGAAGGTTAATATCTATTATAATCCACGTTTCTGCAACTGGTCCCGTGGCTTCAGCTGATATTTATGACTACCTTCTTCTACTACCCATTCTGT